>CM056169.1:49028400-49080112 GCA_029691765.1 Entomobrya proxima
ATTTTGTGACATTGCATTCTCGAATACTACAATTTTAGATCAGACTGTTAGTGAACCGAATGACGAAGAAGTATCCTATCGTCAAGTCATGCCTACTGGTAGAAAATTTGTTCACATTAATATTAACGGATTAGCCAACAAATATGAAGAAGTGAGATATCTTCTTACAAATGAGCGTAATGTTTTAGTATGTGCTATTTCTGAATCAAAACTCAAGCCTCGTAACCATGACAATATGTTTATTATCCCTGGATACAATTTTATCAGGTCAGACAGGTTATCAAAAGAGGGTGGTGGGCAAATTTTATATATTAATGAATTGTTTGACTACCAGTCATGCGATTTACCTGAAGAACCCCCACCGTTAATAGAATGTACATTAGTAAAAATTTTCGGAAATTTCCAGAAACCCTTTTATTTTCTGGCGATATACATACCACCGGGCAAAATTGCCGATATAGTTTTTACTTTTTTGGAACGAGTTTTTTGTGCCTTACGCTCAGAAAAATTAGATTTCGTAATTACCGGTGACTTTAATATTGATCTATTAAAGAGAAGTCCTGAATCAAAACGTCTTAAAGGGTTGTTTAAAGAGTTCAACTTAACCCAGCAAATAAAACAGCCCACCAGAATAGCTACTAGGAAACTAAAGGGTAACAATGTTACAACAAGTACGCTCTTAGACCTAGTCATAGTTTCTAATGATACGAAATTTACTTCCAGTGGTTCTATTCCTTTCTCGTCCACTGATCACAATTTGGTATACACCGTCGAACAAAACTCCAAAACACGAATCGAGCCCAATGTAATAACTTATCGTAGTTTTAGAGAATTTAAGGAGGAGGATTTCGAAAGTGAAATTTTAAGTGTAGACTGGTCATTTTTGGACAACTCACCTTGTCCTGACAAATCCGCCATAATTTTTGAAAGCATTGTAATTGGGATTTTAAATAAGAATGCTCCATTAAAACGAAGAATAGTAAAGGGATTTAGTGCCCCATGGTTTAACTCAGATCTTATAAAACTATGTTCAGCTAGAGACGAATTACGAAAAGAAGCTATCGTAAACAATGAACTTATGCCAGCTTTCACGAAAGTAAAAAACAATGTAAATAGTGCAATTAGAAGTGCAAAAAAGGATTATTTTCGTAAAAAGTTGTCTGGTGTACAAACATCGGCGGATGCGTGGAAAGCTATAGATGAACTAATTCATTATCGTAAGAAACCCAATACAAAGATTACAAAATTAATTAGGGATGGTATCGTCATAGAGGATGATGAAAACATTTGTCAAGAATTAGCACATGAATTTATGGTTTCCAACGCAGTTAGCGATGTAACAGTATGTAATGAACAATTAGAAGGATATACTACTATGTTTATAGAAAGAAATACGTGTTTTTCAGAAAATAGTGATATTGTTATGGAGCTGGAGCCAGCTTTGAATCCGCTTGAGGTATCGAATGCGATTGCTTATGTTGAGAAATCCTCAGATAGTAGCGCAAATGTACCAAGGCGCATTTATAAGCGTTTTTCTAGTCTTTTAGCAATTCCTCTGACATACCTATTTTTGTCTATTCTAAGAAGTGGTATCGTTCCAGATAATTTTAAGGTTGCAAATGTGATTGCACTTTACAAAAAGAAGGGGTCCAGGTTTTGTTCAGTAAACTATAGGGGTATTTTCAGCTTTCCTTTTCTAGTGAAAATATTTGAAAGAATTCTCTATTGTAAAATATGGAATTATATCAAAGACTGCTTAGACCCACATCAGCATGGTTTTAGACCTTCCAGATCATGTGAAACTGCTATAGCTGCTGTTACGCAAGACTTATATGAGATTTTAGATAAACGATCAGGGAAAGCTGTTGCTTTACTAATTGATTTTTCGAAAGCATTTGACAGTATTTCACATGTCAAATTAATAGCTAAACTTATGTTTAAGTTTAGTTATAAAATTCCACCTTTTATGCTAAAAGTATTAATTAATTATTTTACTGGTAGGGCATTCACTATAAGAAATGGCTCATATAAATCTAAGTCGTATAAAATTAAATCAGGAATTCCGAGTGGCAGTATTCTTGGTCCATTGTTTTACTCTCTATATATCAATGACATGAGTGAAATCATGTCACTTCAGTATTGTCTTTATGCTGATGACACAATTATATATACTCAGTGTGCCAGTTTTGTAGAAGGCGCGGCAAAACTATCAAAAGAACTAGAGAAACTGGATAGATATTGTACTGAGAACGATTTAAAAATAAATGTTAGCAAAACTAAATACATGACATTCTACAAAGCACATGACCACCAATCTGCACGTGAAGAAAAAGGTTCAATACAACATCACGGAGAAACTATAGAGTTAGTCAGTAGTTTTAAATACCTAGGTGTCCACTTAGACACAAATCTCTCATTCAAAACGCACTGTGAAAACATTGAAACTAGACTTAATGCTGCTCTTGCAAAATTATATAGTATTAAACGTATGATTAGTGAGGAATTCCTCAAAAGTATATTGCAGGCTTATGCGGTCAGTATCGTTGACTATGGTATTACTTTCTGGTCTACCAATAATATGGGATATGTTCAAAAATTTCAATCAAAATTAAACAGGTTTATTGTTTCATATTTTTTTCCAGGATTATGTAGAAATAAATATGTTAGCCTTAGAAATATCGATATCAATACACTGTTATGTAGATTGCAATTACTAACAATCGCTGAACGAAGAATTGTAGCATTTTTAAAGTTTGTTTTTAAAAGAAGAAAGTGTCCGATATTTGGCAATTGGTTCAATTACTCTAATGAAAATGAAACTGGACTAGGTAGAATGAAAGTAGATATGAAACCAAATTCTACTCTACTTAAGCATTCTCTAAAATGGAATTGTATTCAAATTTGGAACGATCATTGTAAAGAGTTAAATAAATTAATGCAAAAACCTTTAATAAATGAATGTAAAACTCTTTTAGATATATTTAGTGAAGAGTGTAAAGAATTATTAATTAGAAAACGAAAATCTGTATCTATTTAGTTCGCTTGTTAATATCTTTTTGTTATTGATTCGGCTTATGTATTATTGGCTTAAATTTCTTAATGGAATATTTGACAACCTTTGTGTAAAGTGTTATGGTTAGAATATCAGACTGTAAGGACTGAAACTGTTTAACACTGAAATAAAAATGCATTCTATTCTATTCTACTTATTGTTTAATTAAGCCCTCAAGCTCAAAATAAAAATTTGAAAAGCTACTGAAAGATTTATACAAAACTAGTTTAAATTTTACCTTTTTATACTATACACAACTGTCCACATTTCTAACGCTGGCACTTGGTAAATGAAAAATTGTCCTGGTTTCCAAGCGTAAAAATTTACATTTAGCTGCAATGTAGGTAGTTATTGTTAAGACACGAACATGAAAATATTGCTTTCCACGATAACATTGCAAATTTTGAATGATGTATAAAACTGTTACAACTTTAGAAATGGTAAAATAACAACTAGTCAATTTGGTTTCTGGTTTGTAATCCTAAAATTTGAATTGTCACGGTGTACAAGTGTTCTCATAAAAGAACAATAATTTTTTCAAAAAGTGTTTAAAATAAAATCAATCCTTAAAATCGGACGTAAACTATAGCATTTATAATAGTTTAAATTTTTAAATGATTGAACTAAACCTATTCAAATACCTTTAAAATTTGTGCTAATATTTAAAATTTTAACAACGACGACGATTTAAAGTTTGTTGAAACGTACGCATGACGTTATAATTTCTTGATTTTTCACTTTTCATGAAAGTACAATTTCCAACTTTGTATACTTTTTTTCTCTATTTAAATCACCATAATAATCAAGCATCTTAATGTACAATTTGTTGATGAATCTCTTTCAACGCCATGATTAATGTTTTGGCAATTTTGACTTTAGGTGGCCCTCACGATAACATCTCTTGATCTAGAATGTTAGGACCCCTAAACACATTGTAAATTCATTTTAAATAGAAACACATACACATTTTATGTTCCTGTTATCACAATAGCTGGCTAAATTGATTAATGGAACCTTGCATTGTAACCTAATCAAAATCTGGCTGAAAAACGAAAACATATTTAATCTTTTACACTTTATAGTTACCGGAACCAGCTGCACTAATGGTTACTTAGGAAGTACTCCAGAAATACCAAAAACTCCAAACCGGAAATATAGCATGGGCATAGGCTTGTGGACGATCGGAAATCCTAAATGGACCCTATCAGTTGAAGGTTTAGTTTAGACTGCAATTCAAATACAAATTCACATCACTGAACACTTTTGTACTATCCAAAATATTACACAAAAACTCTAAAAAGCCGTATGCAGTAAAATACTGAATACTTACCGCGTAATGCCAGGAAACGCATTCCATTGCAATTCAACTCCAAGTCTGCCACCAGCATTGGATGAAATCAGCATCCCCAACCTCGCTTTGAAACTGACCTTGCCATCTGCTCATCCTTCCTGACGTTTTTTCCTCCCGAAGTAACACAATCTGGAATTGACAAGATAGTCAGTAGAAATTTTTATTGGAATAAAAAGAAAAAAACCTTAACACTATACAGCATGAAATCAAGTTTGTTAAATTATTTGTTTATAGTTTATGGTTATTTACCGAAAATATTTCTCAGATAAATCCAAGACAATGCAAACTTACTCCAGAACTTAATTAATTCTGGTAAAAACTCAAACTTGCTTTAAAACGTTCTCTAAGATTTTTGATCACGTAAAAATGACTTTTTTCAAAGCTGAAGAAACCCATTTTACAAATAAAGTGAAATTAATAACACTAATATATTTATCGCATCCAAAATATTTGAATCCATAAATACTTATTTCTAGTTTGCAATTTAGAATTGATATACGAGACAATGCTTCCCGTAAAAATTAAAAAAAAACTACACCTTCTTTGTACAAGAATATTTAAATGGGACAGCACTTGCCCTCAAGAGAGCACATTCGCTCCCGTTGAGAGCTGCACATTGACTATTTCTTGCAATAACGCAAACTAAAAGCCAGTGCACTCTGCAAGCCCCCTGAAAAAAGAACAGGAATGCTAGCTATATCTGTTTTGACAATTGCATTTTTCCATAGACCCAAATGCTCAAGTCTATCTCCTTATACTATTTTATAGTGAAGCAGTATCACTTTAAATGGAAGGTCTTGTACAAGTGAGGTAAAACAAATGAACTTAATGTCCCAGTTCAGGTCATTTTCCCCAAAAAACCTGATAATCCTTTTTCACTGGACGGCATCGAAATAATCTCTAAGGGTTTTCTGTTTTCAATGGAGCTGAAAAGGTAAAGCCATCATACCTAAAGGCCCGTTTTGTTTAGCAAGAAAATGCGTAACGGCGTGTGAGCACTAGACGTCTTTAAGTAAATGAACTTTCTTACTACATAATATGCTTTGCGTTTCATTCCCTTCGTTTCTTATTGTTTTGGCTAAGGCTAACATGTTATTTTATTGCAAGGAACAGCGCAATAAAAGGACCTCAACCAGAGCGGGAGTAACCCTAGACGGAATATTGCAGTTGAGTGAATTATTTGTGGAAACACATTAATCCCTATTGACGGGACGGTGTACACGTTCTTCTTGTAAGCCTTTACTGTGTTCAGTGGAACGGAATAAGGTAATAGGAATATTCAGCAGAAGAAATGAACGGTTGATAAATACTATATGGGCATGTGAGTCCATATGTCAGGAACAAAGCATTTTTATTGCTGGGTTGTTAGGGTAAGGCAGTTAAGAAAAAAATGAAGAAATGTTATCACAGTTAAATATACATACATATCTGTACTTTATATGTACTTTCTCTCTCTTACCTTATGCTTGAAAAGTTTTCAACTTTAAACGTTCTCACGTTTAACAAACCAGATTTGAGCAGTATGGGTCTCCGCCTTAGGCAACTAAATAGTAAAATTTTTGTCAGGCGTCATAAAAACAACTTTTATCTACGGCAAAGTCATTCTTTTACCAAAGTCGGAACACAGAATGTTCATTTATCCCAAGATTATTTTCTGAATGATAAAAAATTATTCCCATTTCAAAAATAATTTCTTTAAATTTGTTAATCAAGCAGAAAAATCTGTTTACTATTTAATTTAGGCTTTTGTACTTTTCTTCAGACAACATGGCCATGTTTTGCACCAGCACTTCCAGAGAATTGTCGTTCTTTTATATATAACTGAAAAATTACATCACCTACTTCATAGGAGGGGATAAAGAGGAATATGAGATATTTTTGTATCACGTACCGCTAATACCAATAAAACTGCAAATTGATAAAAAAAATTTTCTCGTTTCTTTTTTGCTGGTCATTTAATCCGAAGATAGATTTGCGATGATTACGATGTAGCTATGTATTAAAGAGAAAAGTCACAACTCCATTAAAATTATGTGTATTCTACAATTTGCCAGTGCAATATTATATTTAAGAACAGTCAAAATCAAATAACTAAATCACCGTTTTGAATATCTAAATTCCGGTTTTCTTTTACTCTTGGGTAAAATTTCTTAAACAAATATGACTATTTTCCAAATGGAATTGAAGAATTATTCTGCAGTAGAAAGCTCAGTACGCCCATATTCAATGAGAGATTCCCTTGTATCCATTGCAGTTGCTTTCAGTTGCGTGTCTGACAGATTATCAACTGACTAGTATCTACCTGAATATTCCAATGGCTTTGAGTGCAGAATGAACATTCAGATTATTACATGAACTTTTGTACACATCCATAATGGTATATTCACTTTTCTGAATAAATATTCATCCCAAAATGAAAATATTACTTTATCCTTGGAAAATTATTGTGGAATAAATAAATATTCTCTACACACTATTATTATTTTTGTTCATGTGTACTATCCTATATTGTGACATGTAAGATACTCAGTGATCTACCAGATTCGAAATATAGCAATATGAACCGATTAAAACTTAGGGAAATGCTTATCTGCAGAGCATGTTTAATGGGGTTATTTTCGCTGTAAGTCAAGCCGAAAAAATTGCGTGTTGGCATTCATTTACCTTTTGTGCGCAACGCTGCAATTAACTTTAACTGTTTCTCTATTTTTATATATTTTTTATCATTTTGGTTAATGAAAGTCAAAATCGTATGAATTTATTTTGTTTTTTCTGTGACTTTCTTTTTTTGAAATATTCAATAGAAAATATTTTGATTGAAACGCATCAAACTTCCTGTTTAAAATCAGCATAAAGTTGTCTGGTTTTGATTTTTAAAGTTTTCGTACTGTGTGGTGGTTATACTGCCCGAGTGTTCACTTTTTTATCTTTGTTTGAAAATTATGAACCAAAACCTTTTTAATGGCTTCTTGGGTAGCAGGTTGCTTGTCATTATTGCCAAAATATTTTGAGTAGATGCTTGCAATAAATGTTAAAAAATGATGAAATACTAGAACACATTTTAGAGATACATAATTCAGTTATAAAGAAATTTATTTTTCAGAATCATGAGGTAGGACTATATACCAATTACAAGACGGGTGTGCATATCTGAAAATTAGGCACCAATATAAACATTTACTGGAATTTGATGACAATTTGTAAATTACTATGCACCTAGGTACAATCTAAACACTCTTTCCCATGCCTTTCAAGAATTACTCTTTTAAACTTCTCCAATTTTACTATACCAATGCAGGGTCCAATATGAAATATATATGTGCGCGCAAAGTTTGATTTAAGCATTTCAAAAACAAATAACAGGTTTGTTCTAGTTCAAAAGCATGAATGATTCACAGATGTATTTTTATTTTAAACTATTGGTTTTAAAAACATGAACTGGAAGCCATAAAATAGTGTTGATTCCAATTTTGGTATATATATAACAGCATCCTTCTGCATTGCTGCAATAAGCTAGATTTTGTAATTCTGCAATGTAAAACTATTGGCAATTTTCTCTCTTGAGTTGACTAAACGTCGACGCAAAATTTGATTGTATTCAACTTCCGGATCATAGTATACTAAAATTTTCAATTTTGGAAACAACGTCCAAATATTTGATTCCTTCAGATTTTTGCGAAACTTTTAGAACTTGATTACTCTTTCATTTGTCTTTTGGTTCTTTAGCAAGCTTGTTGACACCCTTAATATAAGCAGATTTCAGAAAGTTTTAGGGATGAGGAAGATTATAACTTCTCGTTATAAAGCACCCGATTCATACACAGAATAAAATCATATTGTGACAATTGGGACATGCAATATTTTCAAAAAAGTCAAACAGTGAGCATTAAAAAAGGGTTTTCTTTTATTTTGGTTTTTATAAAAGGTTTACGGTGCTCAGAGGGACAGAAAAGGCATTATCACATTATGGTCAGCTTTTGTTCAGCAAGTGAATGGATATGGATATGGGCTGTACAGATGAAGTAAATGGAGCCTCATGTGAGCCTAGACTTCTCTGGTAAGCACTTTTTGCTGTGCTACATTACTTTCGTTTAAGGGGAGCCTGCTGAGCCTCTCAGGTGCTCTAGATCCTAATAATGTTTAATGACTGGGGACAATAAACTCTGCTATTTCTAGAGTACCGAAGTCCTACCCAAGACAAAAGCTTAAATATTCAGTTGGTAAAACGCATTATTTCCTAGAAAGGCAAATCTTCAATCCCAACAGGCACCGGTGTAATGTATCCGGCTCTATTCTAAAGGCTTAAGCCAGGTACATCCAGTGGAAATTTGCAAAGCTAAATTGTAAGTCTACCCTTTTGACCACTTAATATTTATCCCCATTGTAAATTTTAATCTACAAAGCAAACGGTCTATCTGCGTATCATAGGAATTATAAATAACAATGACAAATACGATCTCAAAGATAATATTATTCAACGTATTTGTGCTCAAATGATGAAACACTGAATCAGAACCTGACTAGGCGTTGAAATTCATTATATTTAACTGAGTTTAAATTTAAATACACAAAGGCACGGCTGCTTCCTGAAAATTTGTAGTACATTTTTATTGTCCCACCCACATGCATAATATCAAAATTCTGAAAGCTGCTCTTCATATTATTTATTGTGAGTTTGACAATTAACTTCAGAACTGCTTAATTGCAGCTATAAAATACAAATAAATTGCTTTGGTAAATTGCGACTAACGACATTGTGCATGTGGACAAGATGTAGCAAATTCACTTTCAATCATTCAGATAGAAATGCAATTCTAAAGTATGAACACAATAGTGTATATTTTGCTACCATAATTTTTTTATCACAAAATAACCATTTCAATTACATGCATACACGCACATCCCCCAAACCCTCCTGTTTGCATCTTATAGCAATTAACCTTGATTAAACGCAGATCTCAAACAGCACACATTACAGCCTTCACTGATAAAAGCGCTTATTTATTCAAATTCTGTATCTTTAAATATTCTGCTACAAAGAAACTCATTTTTTGTCACAATTTCGTTTGCACTATGTTATAAATTTTTTAGTTTAGTGCCAAAGTAGTGCTGTATTACATCGATAAAAAACTGCTTACAAATACATTTTTGCTTAGCAAATTTTCTTATATTAAAAAATATTATTGACGAACCAGCTGTTTAGATTTACCATGTATAGTACATTGAAAACGCCGAGTTTGGTATAACTCGCAAATTACAACTTCAATAATTTGTGATTATTAAAATATTTACTTCTAGCAGACAATCTGGCTGCCGTAACTTCCAAAACGTAAATTTATTTTTAACACAACATTAAAAAGGCTAATTTAAATTGCACATCGTAACTTGAAAACTGCAAAGAAATATAACGGTATTCAATTTCTTTGCATACCTATAAGAGAAGTTGCAAATAAACCGACATAATTTCTCACACCATAAATTGCAAAATTTGAAAATGTTATTAGCTTTCTAGCATTTGAAATCTATGAATCAGACACAATAATCGAATTTGCTACATTGCATTTTCAATTAGTAAGGAATACTTAAAATAAACACAAAGATATCTGAGTTAAAGAAAGAAGATAAAGTTTAATTTACGTTTTCTGATAAGCAATTTATATACTTCAAAAATCCAATGATTTATACTTTGGAAAATTGTATTACCTTTAAATATTTCCATTCAATGCAAAAACATTGCTACTCTTTAAAAATTTTGAAAACGCAGCACAATCGTTCCTTTGGGCTGGAAGCAAAACTAAAGACTGTTGATAGGTATGCAATTAATACTGTTGCTACTTATGTTTAATGTTCTTAGTAATTTCTACGTTCGTTTTGGATATACTGCTATACACTGCAAGGACGTGCCGACCGGAACTACATCCAAGGCCGCTTGCAAACAAAAATGCGTCAAAACAATAGGAACCAGTTTACATTCACTTGTTCCTGAAAAGAACTAAGCTTTCCTATGACTAACATTATGTTAGTTATTCCACAAGTAAACTCTAGTACCAATTATGCTTTTGTTTCGCATAACAGAAACATATTAAACTGCAAAGGTTTTTCGTGCTTAAATTTATAATAAGTAAAGGCTGCGACAAGAGAATATTTATAGCTAATATTTTTAACAAGTAATAGATCATAAACTTTCTCTTTGCTTATGGGTCTTACAAATGTTGAATGTAATGTTTTAGTGTGATTCCTAGAATTTCGGCAGTTAAACGCTCCGGATAGCGACACTTTTACAAACAATCCTATTATTCATTAAAGTGAAAACTATTCTCAAGAGTTTTCGACTGCAATTATTTTCAAATGGTACAAACCAATCTGGTTTGTACAAGTCGCCTCGGGCCCTTCCAAAATTAGATTTTTACTTTCTACAGCCTCTTGGATTCCTAATAATATATATGACCTTTATCTTAGAATCAATCATAGTATGATATAAAAATTATTGCTACACCAAAGTTAAAAATAATTTTGTAATGATTTCAAATGATTTTGAAGGGTGATAGCTTCACGATATGGACAAACTTGCAGTCTGCTGGCAAATACATTTTTGATTACACACTTTGGTTTAATCCAATTCACTACCAAAAGTCTCTAGAAACCGCATCAAAGCAAGATTTTGAAAATGATTTCGCCTTGCTATCTTACATACTTTTAGCTTAATACACCTAAAAAGTAACAAAAAAACCCTGCAAAATATATCCTAATTCGACAACACTATGAGTCATAAAACAAGTTTGTTATTGCTCAAAAATACCAAGTAACTGAATGAGATGATTTACAAACTTTATATCCGATGGAATGGAGTATCAGTTCAATGAAATATTAATAGCAGGCCTATCGTATGTAAAATGAGCTTAACTTGCAGTCAATATCAATAAGCTTAATTTATCCAATTTGAGTACCTTATCAAAATGGCATTAATGAAGAACGCATAATCTGTGAAAAGCTAATCGCCTTGCATTTTTTTGAAGATTAATTATGATCTCTAACTTTCCTATGCATGGATCATTCTTTTTTTAAGGAATTCTTTCCACTCGGAAGACATATTTTAAATTAAGGTATTGTAGGTACAACGAGTGTTTTAACAATTTTATTAAAATCGTCCCGACGTTTCGATCTGACCACAGATCCTCTTCAGGGGATTTTTATAATAAGGCAATAACGAGATTCATAATGTCACCAATAATAATTCTTACAATTCTTCATGAAATTTTACAAGTATAATTTATTCATTTATCCTATTTCCGTATCTATGGATTGCTAATAGTCTACCAAGGATGAAAGTCATCCAAGATCTCGTTGTAACAAACAGGAAGTTTTTTGGCAGGTATTTCATGTTTCCTGTTCATAAGTGGGAGGTTTTCTCGCATTGCCTTCTGAATATAAATGCTTAAATGCGTTTTGCAAAAATATTGTTACGGGTGCAATACATTTTTGTTATATACACTACCTAGTCAACCTACTACTGTGTTGTAGTCCTGGTGAACGTTTTTTGTTACCGTGGCGTAATCTTGCCTTAGTGACGGTATAAACAAAATGTATTTTTAACCTTCCATCCAAACCACAATAACAAGTAATTCAGCCAGGACAAGTCACGTCTCAATTATAGGCTATTTTTCAAAACGATTTTCACAACTGAGTACGATAAGTTTTTACGCAGGAATATAAACCTTGTACAATGTCCAGTTGTTTTTAAACATATTTTAGAAACGATAATGGCATGAAAAATTCCAATTAGGAAGACCTTTAATATGACTCAACTATCTTTAGCAGCCTGTTGTGTAAACCCCATAAAGTTTTGATTAAGTTTTTTACGCCGTTTTGTCAACCGAACACATCGTAAACAGAGTAGTGTCCCACAAAATTGAGTTAATATAACCGGGCATACCTTTGCTTGGTTATTTGTATTTGCTATAAGTTTGTTGAAACAAACTAAACACAATAAATTAAAATATTGGAAATCCGTAGAGTACAACTCTATTGGTTTGAAATTCAGTTAATGACATAACTCTAAATTTAAAAGGTTAAAAAATAAAGCATCTGAATGCTTTTGTAATAAAGTGCTCAACTAATCCGACAATATAAAATGACCTCAAGTTCTTCTCGTGACATTCGTTTTCACTGGATTATAAAAAAATAAGCACGTTTTAAACAAAGCACATCTTCAATAATTAAAGATGCGCGACAATCACGATTCATGACAACTCCAGCAAGCTTAGAGCAAACCATTTAATCTGAGTACTGACTACTTAAACAAATTTTCTTGAAATTGTAAGTGCAATGAATATTTGTAAATAAGTAATTGTCATTCTTGAAAAATCAATTAATATCTTAATAACAACCTAACTACAAACTTTGGGAAGTACACTACTGCCTTAGTTTTTTTCTTGCATAGCTAATATATTTTGTGCCGACGGACTGGTTAAGGTAATACTAAAACTTCAAGAAACGCTTAATTATTCAAATTTGATAGCTCCACGACAATTTCCAACTTTTTTCTACATACCCCTTAACTAATCAAATACATGAGAATAGTTTTTTCATTGATTGAAAACTAAGATCACTGTGGGGTGGTAGCGTATCAAGCAAACTCAACATGTTGTATTCACTTGGTTTTTCCGGCTATAAAACATTCAAACGTAACTATTTCCACCTTTAGCACATCTAAAGTTTTCCTAACATTTGACAATTTTACAGCCTGATGGAATTAGAAATTTAAAAGTTGGGCAAGTAAAAGGCTATTTAGCCGGACATTATTGTTAAGTTTGAACCAAACCAAAGTCGACTGCTTTCGATTAGAAAATTGTTTATGCACGCAAACTACAAGAACCTACGCAGTTTTTTTTGCATATTTCTATGCACCTAAAACCGTAGACTTTAATATTTTATACACCCGTTTTGTAAAACCGTGTTGTTTTTTAAAAATTAGCTGTCAACTTTGTTTGATTAAATAAGGACTACAAATTCGGAAAACTTGATCTAACAAAGCATCATATCAATTGTAAATTCGCTATTAGCCTATCTAAATTTTAATACGGTTACTAGCAATGCAACGCCATAGCCGTGTTAAAAATTATGCAATTAAGTGCTTTCACATACATATTGAAATCACTTTCTTCCTTCTAAAAATAGTTTGCGATACTACTCTTATGGCATGGGGTAATGTGGCTCGCTAACCAAAGTCCTTTAAGAAATATATCCTCTACTTTGTCGTGTATTTGTACAGAAACCACATTTTAAAAACTACAACTTTTCCTGGTTGCCACAAGCTGTGGCCCACAACTTGAAATGAACCATAAACAACATGTAATTTTTATCCACTGATCGAGTTGCTGGTTATTAAAGTTCCTCGTGCAGTCCTAGGAAAAACTAAGAGATACACTCTGAAGAAAATAAGTTGACAGAAATACATTGGACATGTTCTGCTTCATGCTGAACGTTTTCGGGCTGCAATTCAAACAAAATACAGTAGTGATTTCCTTTTTTTAATAAAAACGTAACCAAAGCTCAAAAAGCATCATGAGTATAGGGATATAATAGTGTTATACCTCATTATGCTGAGAAACATGGACATTCCGCTGCCAGTTAATTCCAATTTCCCCACGAATATTAATCTTGTTGAGACTGGATTCAGCTTCGACGAATACGGCTTCGTCTTCCCTTTAACCTCGACTCTGCTATCAGCACTTTCTTCCTGGACGTGTGCCACCCAAACAATAAAAACTGAAATTGAATAAAACAATCAAAGAGTCAACACCATTTTATTGGAGTAATAAGTAAAAAAATAACACTATTGAAACACGAAATTAGGATTGTTTATGATATATTTTTGTACATTGAAATTTTACCCAAACTTTTCTCCAGGTAAATCAAAATCACGTTTTACCCGTTTTAAACGGGACTAGCCAGGAACTCATATAACAAAAGTAAGAAATCAAGCTCGCAAAATACTATCCCTCAGACTGGTTGGTGAGCAATCATTGATCACGTAAACAAAAAATATCTTCGAGATAAAAAAATATCAGAAATTTTAAAAGTACTTCAGTAGCAGTGATGGAATTATCACTACAAAAAATGCGAACACAAGGTTAATTAAATATTTATTTTTGGTCAAATAAATTTACCAAAAAGTTTTTCCACGAATTTTAAACATTGACTTTTTGATGTTCAAACAAAAATCAAACTGTAACAGCATTAGCACTCCGGAGAGCACATCCGCTCCCGTTGGGAGACGCTCATTAACTATTACGTTTAAGAAGGCATACTAAATGACAATATGCTGAGCAAGACGACTGCAAACTTCTAACGGGAAATACTGGCTAGACTAGCTTTGATTTGTCGCCTATTGTTGTCTTTATCTTAATGCTTAGCAGTCCCTAAGTCCCTAAAGTTATCATATTACCAGTTGCATGGGAAGGATTAAACCTTCACGGTAGCTAAATTGAACTGAATGCCAGAATTGAGAACCTTTTCTTTGAAACACTTTTAATCTTTTTGACGAGACGACATGCACGTAGGCTTTCCTTTATAGCATTTCTCTGCTCATTGGAGCGAAAAAAGGTAACACATTACCGCATCTACCTAACAGCAACTTTTGGGTTAGTAAGGAAAATGAACACAGGGAAAGAAACTATAACGGAATATAAGCTTACAGACGTCATGGGGAAGTAAACAATCCTTGATGCTGCCTTGCTATACTGGCTTATGGCCTTTTGATTCCTTTAGAAAGAAAAGCTTGTTAAATTCCCCAGGTGAAAGGGAAGTAAAAAAGATTTTGCTGTTGAGAAATCCACCAAATCCATAGCCTTAAGTGATAACATTTGGGTATAAAAGGACAATTGGCTAGTACCGTACCGATTGCATGAAAGGCAAGCTTTAAAGGAATGTAGCGGTCTATTTTTAAGCTTTTTTTCTGAATGCTTTAGTGGAAAATTCTCACAGCAAACTTACAACTTCAACCTATTATCCACTTGACATTTACCCTCATCATGAATTTTAATCAGCAAGGCAAGCAAGCATTTCAGCAAGACTTTCATGGTTACTTAGCCTAAATGAATTATGATATTACTGTATACTAGCAAAACTGAGCTAGTAAAATTTTATCAGCAGTTTTTTATCTATTGCATAATAATTGTTAAAAATGACGGAGAATAAAAACAATTTTATGATTCAAATATGAAACAGCTGAAGTAAAAAAAGTGCCAAATAACTGCATATACGGGAGTAGAGTCTAAACAGAATGATGAAGGTAAAATGCAGATATTTTAAAATTATATATGGTGCATGCATAAAAACAGAAATTAGAGATTTCTTCAGAGGACAATACACGAGCGTACGCACCTTTTAGTCTAAATTTTTAATGAATCCAAAATTCGCAATAATGCAGTGTTGCGTTTGACAGTTTTATCGTAGCCACAACAATTAAAAACCTACTTTTAAAAAATGCAACTATGGTAAATTTATGAGTGTGGTGCACGCATTTTGAAATACGTAGAAAGAAAAGAACACTTTTTCAAAAACTTATTGTCACAAAATGATTTATTTTTAACGGAAAAGTTGTTGGCTAATGGCAACGTGATCTTTTCCATTGATGTATATTATAATGATTTGACAATATTTACATTAATACGTCAACTAATAAACATAATTAACTTAACTGAAAACTACATTTACCAACTTCACGACACTAGTCAGTGAAATGTCAAACTAAAAAAGTTCGTTATTATCTCTTCGAACCTGTTTATAAGAAATTTGTTTCTTTCCATGAGTTCTGAACAATTTTGAGCAAAATAAAAGCACCTTTAACTGAGCAGCGGTTAACACGAGTTGAGACATGCACACATTTGACATCCAAACAGTTCATAATTTGATTCAAATTTTTAAAACAAAGATTTATCAAAATTGTTGATAGATCATTCTCTTGAAACCCGAAAACACTACATTGTGGTTGCGTACTAAAAAAATCAAAATCTATTCAATTTGTAAGCTATTTTTGCCATTACCAAAGCTTATTCAAACCAATTGCCAGTAAATACCTTAAGTATTTGCAGAGAAAGCTTCACATTGGATATTTAAAGACGTATATCATTTACTATAAAATTTCTAATATAATACTACTGTACTGGCTATGACAAATTTTGCTCAATCTAAACAAACATAAATGGTATATTTTTAATAGAAACATTTTTGACGTAGAAACATAATTTTTAATCCTTGCGCCAAGGGTCAAACAATGAAAAGAAGTTACAGAAACTAATTTTGATGTTCTTTTAAGCTAACAAAACAAAATATAGACTGTAACCCCAAACGAATCTATGCACAGCATAAAAGTGCCGAAACTCGAGAATTTCATTCTAAAACTTCGTAAGGGCTGGAACTGGAGAATTTCATTTTAAACCTTTGTTAAAACGGAAACTGTAAGGACGTCTTTTTGTAAATAATCCTGCAAATACAAGTCTTTTTTAAACCAGTTAAAATCAAAATAGTTTTTATAATATGTACACGCAAACAACACTACCCTTGTTGTCCGTTGAATTACGCCTATACAAAACTTACAAATTAGTTTTAGATATTAAAACCAGAGATTCTAAAAGCTTGATTATGCTTAATGTTTTTAGTACGTCAAGCTTGCTTTAGTTTAGTTAGAGTTGGGGAATTGCTACTAACAAGTAGTCGACATGCAAAGAATTAAAACTTTTAAATGTGAATTTTAAGGTAGAATTTAAATTGCCAGTCTGGAGGGTATACCTTTTTGGTCGTGACTTTAAATTTTTACAAAATTTTTCCGATTGATTTGTAAATGTTTTTTCTGGACGATTTGGAGTGTAACCAAACAAAGCTTAATTTACAAAGTTAATACAATCGAAGAGGCTTATTTATATGCTTATACTGGCAAACTTCTTCAAAGCTATTCCCAAGTTTTCAGGTGATTAATTTTCAAATTCAATCTTTTAAAAAAATTCAAGAATAACAGCTAAACAAATATGTAACTAAGTGTGTTTTTGTGTGTCAAAACTGTTTTTTGGATTGTATTTATGCGATCTCAAAACTCATAACGGTCCAACTAGAACCATGGAGACAACGTAACAAATATGATATGCTGCTCTGTATGTCTATCTATAGACTCAAAATCATATTACTAAATGTTCAAACCCTCAGCTAAATTATACATTTTATGGATCAACCTTCTCTTGTCTTAATTCCAGAAGTAAATTTTTTACTTTACCAGAACTAAAATCGACTTTGATAGAGCAACCACGAATATCTTCGGCTACCTAAAAATTAGTGTGCACTCCCACAGCCAATTAACTAAATAATGTATATATTGATAATTGCCTTTCTAAATACATTTTCAAATCGGCATTAGCTTCAAAACTTTCAGAAAGCTAGTTAGCATATTGAAATTTTCATTTCTATAGCTAAGTTTCCTTCGCATAGACTGGTTGGCGCAAATAGATTTTCAAGTTGGCTTACACAAGGTGGAGTAATAGACAACTGCAAATTTAAAAAAAGATTAACACTATTCTAATCACTAACATAACAATTTATTTATTGTCTAATATACCAAGCTTGCCGAAAACTGGGAAAATCAAACTGTACCTTTCTAAACATTGTATTTGCCTAATGAGTAACTCCATAAGCAACCTTCTAAACGTGTCCTCGACTTTTTCTGAAATTTCTTTTTGTTTTCATAAATGGATTCCTTGTTAAAAAAGAAATCATTTTTGTTTTAAATTTTTTTGGGGGTAAGTTGAGACATTCGAGTTATGAGCCCAAACAGGTGTAAAAAGTGCACTGCAGTGGGCACTTGATATCTCGCTTCTCTTTGCTCATAAATTCACGAGATTTGGCATGAATAAGTATAATTGGACTGTGTTTGGTATCAAGTGTTTGGTTTTCAAAAATTCTAAAATTTTGACATTTTATTTGAGGTCAAAGTTCAACTTTCTCAAAGTGCCCCAAATATTTTTTAACTATTTTTTTTCGAATTCTACAAAGGAGTCTAAGCAACTTTATTCAAGACACCACCATCGTAAAACTTTTCGTGAAAAAGTTATTGCGGTTTAAAATTTTGATACTGAAAAAAATATTTGGGATACGGTTTGTCCTTATAAACTTATTTTGAAATAGGGTTTGAGAGAATTCTGAGCGACAAGCTCAGATAATAAACTACTTTTGTGTGTCGAATATTTTTCAAGTTACACTGGTTTCAAAAATGTAGGTCTCAAATTGTCATTTCAAAAGGCGTCCATTTATTTAAATACAATTTAGCAAGACTGAAAAATATTCTATTTTCGTGGAAAGACACTACACATTTACAATATTTTAGGCTTGCAGTCATATGTGAGGGTGGCAATAAGAGCAACTTCCATAAAAATGTTTCAGTTTCTAAATAATTGTTTATTCTTTAGCTCTATTATAATCGCAAAATAAATTTTTTGGTAAGGCTAGCGAATACAACGAACATAAGTTGATTCAGTACTTGGACGAAACCTGCAGTTTTTTGGAACCGTGTTAAAAAATGCACAAGTTGTAATCTTGGAATCTGGATAGGCTTCCAAAAACATTTGAAATGTAACTTCCAGTGTGTAAATCATGTTTCGGGCGTTTACTGCCTTTCGTTTCCCAGCTTCCTTAATGATAACAATCTTATCAGTTGGCGTGCTGATTCCTTCACTAAGGCAGTATTCTCGAACAAGGAACGCCGTATGTTGACACAGAGCAGATTGGGGGTCACTGACTCTCTTTTCATCCTTCATGGTTCTCACTTTTGACACTCCGGTTTTGGAGCTACAGAGTTAAATGTTCACAAGTATATGCTATTTAGCTATTGTTATAAACTGTTTACTATGTAAAATATTAATAATAAGTAGAAATTTATGCCAAAAAGGGAATATAATTACCCAGCGTTAGACTTCAGTAAAGAAATAACTATAAATAAACCAGTAAGCAAATTTTGATAATCACTGAATCAAATTTGTTTTTATTACGATTTATGAACAACAGAGTACAATAATAACAAGACTGTTTATGATCAGATGATCTGTGCCAGTGAGCTTGTGTGCAGCGTAAGACCAACATGGGCTGTTGCAGTAGGTAATTGGTGGGCAATGGAAGAAACCTACTATGCTTAAATGCTAATATCTATGGTTTTACATGTAGAGCCACTATAATGATAGAGTAATATAGTAACTGAAATATTATTACTAACTATAGCTAAAATATGCACACAGAGCAAATTTCTTCTTTCAAATGGTTATGCAAAATTCCGATCTTCCATTTTACATCTTAGTTTCTTGCGTTTTCTGCTTCATGTGTTTCTTTTGTTTCTTCTGCTTCTTCGCAGCCTTTTTGGACGACTTGGAAAACAGGAAACATCTAAAACCATTTAAAATTAACAACATGAATGACAGTTCTTAACAGGATATTGCAATTTTCAATTTACAAACAAGAGCTTTTTATTACATACCCCACCCAGCGAATAAATTTGTACACCGCATGTGCTTTCTTGTAGACTTTGTACAATACGTATAAAACGACCAGCAATCCCAATATGTGTATGATGTGCCTACCAAAACCAAATACAAATAATTTCATTTTATCATTTTTTCATTTAACCATTTCAAATTAGAACCGTATTTTATAATTATATAAATTACATTTAATACTATTATTTAATACAATATTGCTGATAAAATATTAATGTGCCTTACAGAGAAAGTTTCCAGTATCTCTCAACTTTGCCTTCTCCTTCCGATGCAACTTTTCTTATGTATGTTACATCATTCTTCAGGTCAGTGGTTGTGTTTTCGAATTTGTCGACGACCACGCTCGTATTGTTTTCTACGACAGTCGTTAGATAGGTAGCTTGCTGGTTGACAGTTGACTCCACTGTTTCAACTTTGTTGGTGATTTGGTTAGTATACTGCTGCCCTGATTCTTTTACTTGACTCACTGCATTCGTAATGGCGTCCTCAATTGGTGTCCAAAAGTCGCCGAGTTTACTTGAGCTGTTATACCTGTCGAGCAAACGAACTCGAGCGTCACTGCGTTCTAGCATGTCAATCCTTTTCTCCAAGATTTCAACCCGTGTGACAACACTTTCCAAGAGTTTTGTTGCGGCGGTTACAGTCTTTGTAAAAACACTTGTTTGTTTTGTGAAAACCTTTTCTATTTCAGCAATTTTGTTCTCAAAAAAGGAAAAGTTATCTTGTGTCACTGATTTGGTATCCCAGGAAAGGTTACCAGAATGTAGAAAATGTTCAAGCATTGCTTTTGTACTGGAATCATCACACAGCAAACGGTGAGGTTTGATATTGTAAAGTTTGTAGCTTGCTCCGGCTTGTTCCAAAAAATCTGCTTCTATAACACTGTAGCAGTCTGACTGACCAAGTTTAACAAAATTATTTTTTATGAGAAACAATGCTTTGCACTGTGTTTTTTGTTCCTTTCCGCTGCCAAATCTAAAGTTTGTTGGCACAATAACGTTCAAGCTATCCAAGTGGTCCATAATTAGTGTGGAGTATGGCCAACAAATCTGTAATTGCAAGTTAACTTTGGCCACGTCTATTGTATCCCCTATTGAGGGATCTATTAAAACACTCCCGTTGCCATTTCTGATTTGCAAGCAGAACTTATGGAGCTCCGCAAAATATGTTGATGTAATCAGTTTTATTTTGGAAGTGTCACTGACACAAAAACAGGAATATAGTAGTAGAAGTAAGAAAATATTTCTCGGCTGCATAATGAAGGTAACTTTTTTCAACAACACCCGTGTATAATATAACCACAAAATAATGGTGCCACAAAATAAAAAACCGTGATCACTGCAAATTTAAAACGACTATTTAGAAATTGGTTGATTTATGCTGTTTGAGAAAGTAAGACTCGATAAAGATATAACGTGTGAAGCAGCAGCAAAGTTTTTCAAGAATACTATTCGGCAAGCCGCACCTTAAGAAATTCCTTAATCTTGGGAAAACTGTTGGGTAAAGCTGCAGATGATTACTCTTCTCCCTTTTTCCACTCCCACACTAAATTCAGAGCTACAAGTTGTAGTATAGCTTGTTTGAAGCCCTCAAACTCTTTGCTTTTGAAGTGGAAAAGGTTGACTGGCTTGAAGAGAATGAACGAGAATGAAAGAACAAAGAAGAAACAAAGTATATTTCCATGGTCGCGAAGCCCTGCCTGTAAGAAAGCTTTTCTTCTTTTTTCATTGCTTACCAAGCTTGTATTCTAATTATGAATTTGTAAATGCAAACAAAGGCGTACGAATGTAGCAAACAAGCTTGCACACTAAAGAAGTTCGTTTTACAACGTTTCTGAAGTAATGCTGGTTATGCTGGATTGCTGACATAACAAGCATCGTCACAATCAAAGTATCTCGCTAAGAGTTAAATTAATCTACCAAACCAGTATGCCAAAAACTCTTTCCTACAATTTACCTACAAAACACTTGTTTTCTCTAGTGAACTCGAACACCTCAAATTGGCGTTTGGTAGAGTTTTAAAGTAGGCTTAAAATGGTATCCTTAGATTTAATAGTTATTTAAAGAAAACTTTGTGTTGTGCCAAAAAATCCAAGACATTTTCCATTGTTTTTGGTTTTGTTTGTCATAATGCCCCGGAAAGGAAGAACTAATCCATGTTCTAATCCCCTGAAAAAAAGGAAAGGGGAACACAAGCCGTATAATAAGCCGACTCAGTGTGGCCCTGAATTATTGAAGAAGTTTCGAAAATACCTTCCTGAATATCAATGGAGTGAAGGTGTTCGATTGTGTAGTTCCTGCAGAGCTGACGCAGTTCGTCAGCAAAGGGTTAGGAGACGAACAAAAAAAGCTTTACAACGACTTCAGTCAGTGTCAATCGGCAGCGGTGAGAGTGGTAGTGACGACTCAAGTTCTGCTAGCGAAAACGAACATGATGAACCTGAAAATTCTCAAATGATTGCCCTCCTGGGGGGTCACAGGGAGTGGAAGAACCGGTTCCCAGTAATTCAAAACGACTTGCTTCAATTAATTCAAGTAGACCGATACAGGAGGGCAACCCTGCTCAACACATAAGTACACCGCAACAAGCAAGTGGAAGCTCCCTTTACCCAAACTTGCAAACGGCTCCGTCAGTCGAAGGTAATATTTAAATTTAAAAATGCGCTATTTGGTTGTTAGAATTTAACAAATATTTACATCGTTCCTTCAATTTGTTTCACAAATAATTCAAAACACAGACACGCCGCAATTTACTGCCCCAACTGCACCTCCAGAGCCACATTTATCTCCAGAGCAACCGTTATTGGTGAAACCCTCAACCTCTTCTTTTATTGCAATTCCGACACCGTCACCTTCAACAACAACCTCCGTGTGGCCTGCATCATCAATTGCAATAAGTGACACTGGCTCAGTTTTTCATGATGAACACACTGCAAAAATTGATGTGTTGAATATGCTGCGTGGATTAGGAATGCCAGCTCCAACTAAAAATGGATGGATCTACATGGATCTAGGTTATCACGCCTTTTCAACACCTGCACTACTAGAGTTCGGAATATTTTAGGCGGTTACGCTGGTGAAGATGTGCAAGAAAATAAGGCCCCTTGCAAGTGCAATCTGTGTACTCTAGTTATTACCAAGGTCAAGGAAAATCTTTCTCAAACTACATGCAAGAAAGAAAGATACATGATGATGACAACTCTTCCAAGGGAAATCACTATAGCCAGATTGATAAATGAATTTCGTGTGTCATCACATGTTGCAAAACAGGTTTCTATATTAAGAAACCAGTCAGGGCCTTTTTCATTCCCAGATTTAAGATCATCGGGAAACCCAATACCTGATTCATTCATAGAAATTGTTCAAGAGTTTTATTGCAACGACTCTAACAGTCGTCCGT
Organism: Entomobrya proxima; assembly: GCA_029691765.1. Classification (NCBI taxonomy): domain Eukaryota; kingdom Metazoa; phylum Arthropoda; class Collembola; order Entomobryomorpha; family Entomobryidae; genus Entomobrya; species Entomobrya proxima. The sequence goes on from CM056169.1 coordinate 49,051,736, forward strand.
CGCCCAACACTCGCGAATCAGTAAGAGTTAAACATAGGGATGGTTCAGTTACAAGAGAGCCTAAACGCTTCATGCTTGCTAACCTGAAGGACACCTACAAGGAATTTAAAAACCTGCATGAAGGTGTAGAGATAAAAATCAGCAAATTTGCGGAGCTCCGCCCTTCAAATTGCCGTTGGCCCGGTCATGCAGGCTTTCATGAAAATTGTACTTGCGTTATACACGCATGCTTTAGGCTGATGTTAGAGGGGTTAAAAAACGCAAGTGCGGACGGAATAGCTCAGGTTTTAGAGGATGCAAATCCTGCAGTGTGTTATAACGCGGTGTTGGCAAATGAGGATGAGTTTTTATCATACCTAATATGCCCAAACAAAACCGAGGAATGTTTTTTGGGCTATTGCGACCTATGCCCTTTAGAAACAAGGTTTGAGGAAATTTTCAGTTTATCCGATGGCCTTGATATTGCATACAAAACGTGGGTCAAGAACGATATAATTACACAAGTCTTACCCCATGAAGAATTTGTGGAGTGTTTCAAGATTACTTTCAAAAAGTTTTATACTCACCAGTTTATCTACAAAACACAGAAAGATTACATTCAACGCGTGAAAACCGGTTCGCTTGACAATGGAACTTCGTCCGTCCTAACGGTGGATTTCGGCGAAAATTACTCTTTTGTTGTTCAAGATGCCATACAAGGCTTTCACTGGAATAACAACCAGTCCACGGTGCATCCATTCGTATTTTACGTATGTGGTACAACTCCTGGAACTCCAATTTACAAATGTTATTTCGTCATTAGTGATGAAATGACTCATGATGCCACTACATTTCATGCTTTTCGAGACCGAGTCATTGGTCGGATTCAAATAGAATATCCCCATGTGAAGCACATTGACTATGTATCCGACGGAGCAGGAAGTCAGTATAAAAATTACAAAAACATTGGAAACTTAGCATACCATGAGGATGACTTCAATATAACTGCTCGCTGGATTTTTACTGCAACGAGTCATGGAAAATCTACTTGTGACGCAATGAGTGCAGTTGTCAAAAGGACCATTCGACTTCGCAGTTTATCGCCGGATTTAACAGAGCCCATCACCACACCCCAACGTATGTTTGAAGTAGCAAGAAACGAACTGACCACATCAAAATTGGAGTTTCTTTATGTCACCAAACAGGATGTGGAATATTTTCGAGAACATCTTAAGAACCGTTATAATGGTTTGGAAAAAATTCCGGGGATTCGACAAAGTCACCACTTTGAAGTTGGGGCGAACAAAACAATTATTATGAAGAGATGTTCTTCCTCGCTTGGGTCTTCAACACATTGTGTTGTTAAAGACACGGATGTAGAGATGGAGGAAGTATTAGTAAATTTGGAACCAGGATTCGTTCCGGAAATTGGAGATTTCTTTGCAGTACGAATTGCAAAATCCTACCAAATAGGAATGATCGTGGAACACTTACAGGAGGACGGCACCTACAAGATGCGGATGATGAAAAAAAGGGGACGGGGAGGTATAGCACTTATTTGGCCTGACGTTATAAAGGAGCAGGAAATTACAATAAATGACATTCTGCAAGAAGTGGGTGCCCCTGTGTACTCAGCGGAGAACAAGAATTATCGATTAAATCTTGCTGACTTTGAAAAACTTCGCACTGATTCAATATAATATTACTCAGTTGAATGTAAATTTAAATAAAACATTTAAACGATTGTAAATAAAAAATCTTCAATTTACTATTAGCTAACGGTTCCATGGCTGACACTGATACTGGAAACTTTCTCTGTAAGGCACATTAATATTTTATCAGCAATATTGTATTAAATAATAGTATTAAATGTAATTTATATAATTATAAAATACGGTTCTAATTTGAAATGGTTAAATGAAAAAATGATAAAATGAAATTATTTGTATTTGGTTTTGGTAGGCACATCATACACATATTGGGATTGCTGGTCGTTTTATACGTATTGTACAAAGTCTACAAGAAAGCACATGCGGTGTACAAATTTATTCGCTGGGTGGGGTATGTAATAAAAAGCTCTTGTTTGTAAATTGAAAATTGCAATATCCTGTTAAGAACTGTCATTCATGTTGTTAATTTTAAATGGTTTTAGATGTTTCCTGTTTTCCAAGTCGTCCAAAAAGGCTGCGAAGAAGCAGAAGAAACAAAAGAAACACATGAAGCAGAAAACGCAAGAAACTAAGATGTAAAATGGAAGATCGGAATTTTGCATAACCATTTGAAAGAAGAAATTTGCTCTGTGTGCATATTTTAGCTATAGTTAGTAATAATATTTCAGTTACTATATTACTCTATCATTATAGTGGCTCTACATGTAAAACCATAGATATTAGCATTTAAGCATAGTAGGTTTCTTCCATTGCCCACCAATTACCTACTGCAACAGCCCATGTTGGTCTTACGCTGCACACAAGCTCACTGGCACAGATCATCTGATCATAAACAGTCTTGTTATTATTGTACTCTGTTGTTCATAAATCGTAATAAAAACAAATTTGATTCAGTGATTATCAAAATTTGCTTACTGGTTTATTTATAGTTATTTCTTTACTGAAGTCTAACGCTGGGTAATTATATTCCCTTTTTGGCATAAATTTCTACTTATTATTAATATTTTACATAGTAAACAGTTTATAACAATAGCTAAATAGCATATACTTGTGAACATTTAACTCTGTAGCTCCAAAACCGGAGTGTCAAAAGTGAGAACCATGAAGGATGAAAAGAGAGTCAGTGACCCCCAATCTGCTCTGTGTCAACATACGGCGTTCCTTGTTCGAGAATACTGCCTTAGTGAAGGAATCAGCACGCCAACTGATAAGATTGTTATCATTAAGGAAGCTGGGAAACGAAAGGCAGTAAACGCCCGAAACATGATTTACACACTGGAAGTTACATTTCAAATGTTTTTGGAAGCCTATCCAGATTCCAAGATTACAACTTGTGCATTTTTTAACACGGTTCCAAAAAACTGCAGGTTTCGTCCAAGTACTGAATCAACTTATGTTCGTTGTATTCGCTAGCCTTACCAAAAAATTTATTTTGCGATTATAATAGAGCTAAAGAATAAACAATTATTTAGAAACTGAAACATTTTTATGGAAGTTGCTCTTATTGCCACCCTCACATATGACTGCAAGCCTAAAATATTGTAAATGTGTAGTGTCTTTCCACGAAAATAGAATATTTTTCAGTCTTGCTAAATTGTATTTAAATAAATGGACGCCTTTTGAAATGACAATTTGAGACCTACATTTTTGAAACCAGTGTAACTTGAAAAATATTCGACACACAAAAGTAGTTTATTATCTGAGCTTGTCGCTCAGAATTCTCTCAAACCCTATTTCAAAATAAGTTTATAAGGACAAACCGTATCCCAAATATTTTTTTCAGTATCAAAATTTTAAACCGCTATAACTTTTTCACGAAAAGTTTTACGATGGTGGTGTCTTGAATAAAGTTGCTTAGAATCCTTTGTAGAATTCGAAAAAAAATAGTTAAAAAATATTTGGGGCACTTTGAGAAAGTTGAACTTTGACCTCAAATAAAATGTCAAAATTTTAGAATTTTTGAAAACCAAACACTTGATACCAAACACAGTCCAATTATACTTATTCATGCCAAATCTCGTGAATTTATGAGCAAAGAGAAGCGAGATATCAAGTGCCCACTGCAGTGCACTTTTTACACCTGTTTGGGCTCATAACTCGAATGTCTCAACTTACCCCCAAAAAAATTTAAAACAAAAATGATTTCTTTTTTAACAAGGAATCCATTTATGAAAACAAAAAGAAATTTCAGAAAAAGTCGAGGACACGTTTAGAAGGTTGCTTATGGAGTTACTCTAATGCTGTCTTCAGATCCCTTATTTGTATCACCATCACCATGAAGATGGTAGTTAGATTGGGAGATAAGTCGGCACGGGAAACATTTTCATGGACATTCCAAAGAAAGCTGGTTGCTGGATGCATCCTGAAATAAATTGTCGGAAAAAATTTAATAAGCATTCTCGAGTAAAACATTTTACGGATATTACAAAATGCATATTTATTGAACCACTAATCGAGAAATCTGCTACATATTGCAAGTAATTAGAACTTACCTTTGTAAAACGCACAAACCTACGCGCACAAATTTCACTACTAGTTTTGTCAACAGGATTTTCAATTTCGTTTGTCCTTTTATTGAAGCTGCAGGTACATTAACGACGTGTGGAGAGCACGTCTGCTTACCACAACGTCACCGCGTAAAGTAACTCACATTTGGCTAAGAAGCTTTCCTTGTTAAAGCCTTTCCAAGAAGGTTTATTTCCGCTGAGTACCAAGTACCTGCTGAAAATTTTTTATGCAGTTGAATACCATTAACGTTACTAAACATAGAACACCTATATCCGATATTATGCTAACACTTTGAAATTTGGACTTCAACCCTGCGACTGTACAAAAAAATTTGAGCCATAATCCCCAAGAGGTAGAGTAATGCAAAATGTCGAAGTGATAAATGTAATATAATAAGTCGAAGGGTTGAATTTCAGTATCGTTTGCTAAATATGGAGCCCGTATATTTCGTTTTATGCTAATAATATGAATACAGAACTTCAATCCTTGAACTTGTACAAAATAATCTGCAGGCTTAATCCTCAAAGGGTAGAGTAGATTAATGTAAAATGTTGGAGATATAAATGTAATGCATTAAAGAGGTTAAGGTACCTTACAGGTGTTACGGGGGTACGGCTTTCATCCCATCCCGCATTATTACTACACTCATATATGACAACATGAAACGCTTAAGATGATAATATAAACATGCAAAACCTGTTTTGGTTTTAAAGGTTTTTAAAAAGCTCATTTTCCAAGAAACCCGTTTGGAGGCGTACAATAAGGTATTTTTCTTAACCGGAGACAATGCCTGGTGTGGCTCAAAATAATAGAATTGAGCTGGGTTTTCAGAAAATGTCTTACTTTTCTAATCCTATTATCTTAATAAACGGTCCGAAAATGCAATATTTTATTTCCCTTCATGCGAATTAAGCTAATGCACTGGCGATGAGATGAATACGTTCTCATTGTGATTCTAGAATGCTCATTTTTGGTGAATAAAGGATTTATAAGAAATTGAAAACCAACATGTTTCTCATATAAATAGTGTCAGTCAATGGAGTTTCTTCAATAAAAAATCTTTAAATGTAATACATTAATATGATCAGTACGTAATATTGCGATATTTCTAATAAAATGGGACAATTCAATAGCATGAAAAACCAAGATTCCAAGTTTTTAACAAACCTAATTGTAGTGTTCAGAATGCATTTTATTTATTATTGGTTAAATGAAAGAAGTATTTACAAAATTTGATATGAAATACATAAAAAGTTTATTTTTTCAACCCGCAAAATCTTGCTAAATCCTGGCTAGCAGCTTCAGCAATTACATTTTTGCTATCCAGCGTACCTTCATTCCTTATATATATTTTAAGTTTTGCTTTTCCGAAGAACACAATTAGGACACACTATATTTAAATAAACAATACAACATTATATTTTGTACTTCGATTCGCATACATCCATCTATTCTAAATAACATCCATTAAGTTCCGTTTATAGAACGATCGCATTTTCTTAGCTTATTTTGTCAGCACAACTTTAAATATCTTCGATTTTCTCAGATCAGGCAAAACAGTATTCGCAATATTATCTAGGAAGTTTTCCCTTAAGCAAAGGCTTGAAAGCTATTATAGCTTTCTATGACAATGTAATCTGTTCCATAAAAATTTCGTTTGTCTGCTATGTACAATTAAAAACAATTCACGGTTTTCTCCCTAGTAGAACAGAATAGTCTATTGCTAATTTTTTTAGATTATTAAGAACATTGTGACAAAGTGAGTGTCTAACAAAATAATTAGAACAAAATTAATTACTAGCTATCTGATTTTGCTCTGAGCATTAACTGAACTAAATAAATTTACGCTTGCAGTGAACGATTGCTGCCACTGACTGGATTCTGTTTTTGTATTTTTTGCACAGTATCAATTTTGCTAAATCGATTACGCTTATTTTAAACTATATCGTAAAAACAAGGATAAAAAACGCACAAGCAGAAAAGCTTGAACTTGCATTCAATGATTTTTAGTCAAACGCTACACAAATCAACTTAATTGCTCCTTTTGTATAGACTATATTTGCACAAAGGCAAGATGTCCGGAATAATTGTATTGCTCAGAACTTATAAATTCAGATGGTGTAAAAATGAGTTTGGATTTGTTGGAAATCAGTGTTCACACGAACCAAAAAACAACCGTAAATTACTTCATAGTCGTATACGACCCTCTTTAAAAAATTTAAAAATAAAAGTGACTGAAACATCGACCAAACCAATTCACACCAAGGACAAACGTTTTTGGTGACATGTCACTATATAAATAACGTTGAATACAAAGAGCAAATGTAAATGTTAGTTTTTGCGCACGCTCTAAAGCTATTACTAACACATCAAATTTAAATCTTGCTTTGCTTTACCACCTTTTAAAGAAAAGCTTACAGAATTTCCACTGGTACATGGTGTTGAAACTGCTTAAATTCCAAATGCCGAATCTTATAGTATATAGTTGACATAATATAAAGTTAGACAAACAAAATGAAAACATGTAACAAGGCTTTTAAAAATACCACTAAAACTTTAATTTTGTAGATGGCATTTTAGACCAAGTCTGTTTTTGAACACACTATTGGGTTGCAAATTTACAACGTAACCTAATTAAACAAGTGAAAAGGTTGGGCAGCAACATTGCTTACGCCCGTTTTATGCTACGATAACAAGTAATTCGGCCAGCATGTGTCATGCCTCAATAAATGCCTATTTTGCAAAATAATTTTCACAACTTTAAATAGAAACGAGAAATTTTTCCGTAGGTATATAAACTTTGTAAAATGCCCAGTTCTTTTTACCATACTTCAGATAAGACCAGGGCATGAAAAACCACTTTCAGAAATATTGGATGATACTACTACATTATCTTTAGCAGCCAATTATGTAAAACCTATGAAGTTTTGATTAACATTTTAACGCCGATTGAGTTAAGCTAATCTGTCATACATTTGCAAGGTTGTTTTTATTTGCTCTTGTTTTGCTAAAATGAACCACACACAGAAAGCTAAGACATAGGCAATCAGTAGAGTTCTACTCCATTGGTTATTAAATTTAATTAACAACATGTAACATAACCCAAATTTCAAAAGGTAAAAAATTAAAACATCTTAATGCTCTTGTAGTAAAGTGCTTAACTAACCCAAGAACCCCAGAGGACCTGAGGTTCTTCTCGTGACATTCGCTTTCACAGGATTACAAAACAAGTTAAATATGTTTTTAAAAAAACACATATTCACGATCCCAGGGATGCGCAACAGCCATGTACTATGACAACCTCAACATGCTTATAGCGCACCACTAAATCTGTGTACTGGTTACGTAAGCAAGTTTTGTTGATACTGTTAGCAAAGTGAATATTTGTAAGTCAACAGGTTTCATTTTTTCAAGCTTAGCATAAACTTTTATGCAAACAAGGACCTAAGTGAAACCTCTGATCAGCATACTGCTGTTATAATTTTTTCTATCCTGTCAAATATATTTTAGATGTAAGGACTGTCTAAGATAACACTAGAACTTCAAGAAACGCTTATGTATAAAAATCAGGTAGCTGCAAATCCATATTTAAGTTAGTTCTACATCAACCCTCTAACTAGTCAAATTTATGAGAACAGTTCTTTCATTTCCTGGGAACTGAGAACAGTGTGGGGTGGTAGTGTAACAAACAAACCCAAAATTTTGTTGAATTCACTAGGTTTGTATTACAAGCTGTAAAACTTTTAAACCGAATTACTACACTTTTCCATTTATAAAGTGACTCCAACATTTGACTATTTTACAGCTTGATAGAAATTAAAAAACTTAGCTTGACTGTTTCTCTTAAGTTCTGCAATTGCTAGATGTATTAATTTGAAATCCGCTTCTAGAACTTTGAAGTTTGAAAAGCTTTGTATTGCAATAATATGACCTAAACAAGTTTAAAACCCCAACACTGGTTTCACTCTATACAAAAGTCCTACAAGGGTAATGCCTGCTATGAGCTTCAATGCTCTTGACACTGTTTAACTGAACATATTCCGTATCTCTGGTTTTTGCTGCAGTGAAAGTTATCCAAGCCAACAAAATTCTCGACTTTTCAAAACGCTTTGAACAAAAAAGGGGTTGCGCAACAAAAACAGCAATACCCATTGAAGTAATTAAATCTTTCTGTATCCCAAAACAAATATCTATCGTTTGAGTGTTGACTTGTTTTCTTTATAAAAAAATACATCTGAACAGTCAAATTCTTACTTTCTTTCCTATTTAGTGATTTAAATGTAATCTTTAACTACACAGGTGACTATAAATATCTCAATGAGCCTATCTAAATCATTTCATCAGAGCTGAAGAGATAATGCAAAGTCGTGTTTGTTTATTGGTATAAAAATCCTACGTTTTCAATTACATGTTGAAATCACATTTTGGAATGCTTGTCGTTTAGTAACCAAAAGTGAATACGGGCGAGTCTATCCAATCCGTTGTAACTTAAATTATTCTTGGTTGTGAAATGTAGAATAGGATTTATATCAGACATTGTAAACATGCAATATGTCTAATACAAGGTTCACAAACTAGTTGAACTATAAAAACTTTAATTATTTAGAAATGAAATTTACGTCACAACATACAGCAGGTAGTTAGTTCTAACAAAGTCAAAAGGTAGTTAGTCAATTTAGATAAATGAAATTGAAGGTAATAATTTGTTAATATTCATAAGTAACTATTGTATTTTCCAGTATGTCCTGATGATGATCATAGTATATGATTGAAAGCTTGACTAAAATAAAATTTGTTATCAAAAATGTCCTCTACAACCGTTTCTTCCAAGTACAACATACAGCATGTTTGTAAAATCACAAAAATTTAATTTCGACAAAAAACAAAATCTGAAAGTAGACTTTAAATTGTCAGTTTCATTGTTATAGTGTTGCAATCAACCTATTCGACTTTTTTTCAATTTATAAAGACGCCATTCGTGTTAAAATTTAAGTATTCATTGCTTTCATAAACACTGGGAAATTGTGTCATACTTTTCCTAACGTTAAGGACACTCATATCAAACCAGATATTACAAAATGCACAATATATTAGCGAAAATGTTCTAGTTGTTTTCGTTTACAGTAACAAAAACCACATTTTGTAAAAAAAACTAAGTTAGCTTGCTCAGGCTACATTGCTGATAAGCAATTTGTGTACTTCGAAAATCCAATGATTTATAATTTGAAAATTTTATCTGGTATTTCTACAAACAGATATAGCTTGACTGTTTTTCTTAAGCTCTGCAATTGCTATATGTGTTAACTTGAAATCCGCTTTTAGAACTTTGAAGTTTGAAAAGTTTTGTATTGCACTAATATGACCTAAACAAGTTTAAAACCCCAACACTAGTTTTACTCTATACAAATGTCCTACAAGGGTAATGCCTGCTATGAGCTTCAATGCTCTTGACACTATTTAACTGAACATATTTTGTATCTCTGGTTTTTGGTGCAGCGCTTGTTATCCATGCCAACAAAATTCGCGAGATTTTAATACGCTTAGAACAAAAAAGGGTTTGCGTAACAAAAACAGCAATACCAATTGAAGTAACTAAACCCTTCTGTATCCCAGAAAAAATATCTAGCGTGTGAGTGTTGATTTGGTTTCTTTTAAAAAATATATCTGAACAGTCAATAATGTCTTACTTTGTTCCTACATACTGATTTAAATGTCATTTTTAACTATACCGGGGACTACAAATATCTCAATCAGCCTATATAAATCATTTGATGAAGAGATAATGCAAAGTCGTGTTCGTTTATTATTATTAAAATCCTACGTATTCAATTACATGATGAAATCACAGGTTGGAATGCCCGTCGTACAGTAACCAAAAGTGAGTACGGGGGAGTCTATCCAACCCGTTGTTACTCAAAATGTCCTTGGTTGTGAAATGTACAATAGGACTTATATCAGACATTGCAAACATGCGATATGTCTAGAACAAGGTTCATAAACTAGTTGAACTATAAAAACTTTCATTATTTGGAAATGGAAATTACGTCACAACATACAGCATGTTTGTAAAATTGCAAAAAATTGACTTCGACAAAAACCAAATTCTGAAAGTAGACTTTAAATTGTCAATTTCAATGTTATAGTGTTGCAATCAACCTACTCAACTTTTTTGCGATTTATAATGACGCCATATTCGTGTTAAAATTTAAGTATTCATTGCTTGTGGAAATTGTGTCATACTTTTCCTAACGTTAAGGACATTCATATCAAACCAGATATTACAAAGTGCGCAATATATTGGAGAAAATGTTCTAGTTGTTGTTTTTGTTTACAGTAACAAAAACCACATTTTGTAAAAAAAAGCTAAGTTAGCTTGCTCAAGCTACATTAGTGGTCATAGAAAACTTTACATTTGTCTGCTATGAACTAGAGTAGAATGCACATTGTTGCTACTGACACCAGTCACTGGCGAGTTTTAAATAAATCAGTATTCACAAACGTACATTTGAAATAAAAATTCTCAGAACAGGAGTTAATTTAAAGTTCTGGTCGAGGATTACACGATGGTGTGAAAACTGCATTCACTAAATTGTGTGTAAGATATTTTTGTCTTCTATTATTCTGTCAGCTTTTAAAAATGCAAAATTGAAACGTATACGCATGGAACTCATTTACCTTTACATATTGCGGTTATTGCTAGATAACCTATGCTTATCAAGTGGTTTTTATATCATTTTTTTGTAAATTTAGAAAACTTTCTGTACCAGTAATAGCTGAATTTGTGTATAGCTCCCTAGCTTATAGTTAGCCTAACTGTAGATTATTTAAATTAATTTATCATACCGAAATCGGTTAAGGTTGAACCTTTCTAAAATACTACGAACTGGCTCAAACTGGTGCACTTTTTAAACTTTAGGGGTTTCAGCAGTAGTAATGGCTAACAAACGGGTCCTCCAAAAATCACAAAACTTACAAATGTCGCATGCGTGAGCTTTAAGAAGCACGGAAAATCCCTTTGGACTCGGAGAGATGAGCTGACTAGTCTGAAATGCAAACAAAAATTCAATTTAGTGGTTTAAATTTTACTATAAAAATGGAATTGGAGCTTCAAATGCACTATGTGGTAATACAATAAGTAAATGGCTACCTTATCAATGCGTGAAAGCAATCCAATTTCATTTCCAAGTAATTCCATGGTTGCTACTAATGTTTGACTTGTTAGTCCGGGTTGGATTCAGTAGGCCGCACATCTATTTCCTTTGAACTCGACTCCACATTGAGTACGTCCTTCATATTTTCTTCCTACCTGAGTTAATAAAAATAAAACTTGAAAAAAAACACGTCGAGACCTGGACATAATTTAATTCAAATCAAGATTTTTAAAATTATTCGTTTTAAATTAAAATTTGTTTACCGAAAATTTTTCCGATAATTTCATAGCAGCGTAGGTTTATTTAAGAGCTCGGATAACACAGTTACCAACTCAAGCTCGATTCATTATGTTCCCACAGATGGATTAATCACTCAAAAGCGAATTATTTTAGTTTAAAAATTGATATCTTAAATTTGATAATTTGCACTGATGGGTTTGTCACAACCATAATATATGAAATCAAGTTTATTGAAATATTTAGTTCGATCGATAAAATTGGATGCATGAAACAATGTTTTTTAGAGAACTAAAAATTACACGTTTCTCTGTGCAAAATGATCTCAAATTAAAACAGCTTTAGCACTCAAGAGAGCACTTCCGCTCCCGTTGAGAGCTGTTCACTGACTATTTCTTTCAATAAAGCAGGCTAAAGGTGCTACCCAAGCAAACTTCAAAATCATAACGGAAGAAACTGGATAGACCTAGTTCTGACAGCTGCATGTTGTCGCCTATTGTTGTTCATACCCTTAATGCTCATCCGTCCGTTCCCTTTTTCTTGAATAGATCTGATTGTTATGTATGTATACCATACATTGAAGGGATTATTACCTTCATGGTAGCAAAATTGAACTAAATGCAACAGTATTATACATTTTTTCTGAAACCCTTTTAATCTTTTCTGATGGGACGACATATACAAGCTTTTCCCCAAGGATTTAATATGCTTCATGGAGTGGAAAAAGGTAAAGCAATACACACGTACCCAATAGCCAGTTTGTGATCAGCAATAGAAATGAACGGAGAGCATGGAAATAAAGCTGTAACGGATTTTAAGCTCGCAGGCATCATGGGCAAATAGGCACATTGTTTGATGCATTTCCATACATTCTTTTGATTCCTTTATTGAGCTTGCTATTACCGTATGGTGTGCTAGAACTCTAAACAGCTTTACGATTGAAAAATATACAAAGTCCATTTTCTAAAGCACCCTATTTATACTCAGCATAATGTCTTAGAGTGGGATTTAGTACAACGTAATATATTCAAGATAGGCAACCTTTCTAATATGAAAGGTAGCGGAATATTTTTATGCCTTTACTGTAAATGCCTAAGCCAGGTAACCTAAATAAAAGGTTTTACAGTTATATTGGAATTCCAACCTTTTGAAAAATTAATATTTTTCCCTATATTTAATTTCAATTTCTAAGAGCTAGACTATCCTTGTTAATTAAAGCAGCAAGGAATTCTAGTTTTAATTTATGCCCCAAGGAATGTAATTATAACTATTATTCAAGCTAAGCTTGTCATTCGTCATTTTAAATTTAAATTTTCAGAAATACAAAAACAACTTCAAAAAGTTACCGCCTTAGCGATTTTTAAAAGCAAGATTGTAGTATTTTTTGTTGAGGTTTGTTGCGCAGCACTGAAATTTACAGAGCAGCAAGTACATGCAGATGTGCAAGAAAGGACATGACTAGTTCATAGTTACTCTAGGTGCAAAGGGAAATCAAAGCAGGAAAATGTTAGGTTTAATAAATCGAGTAGTGAATAATGTATTTTCGAGATAAATTGATCGGGGATCAAAGGATTGAAGAATAAAGTGGTTGAGGTAAAATCATTAGGCAATAAAGTAATGGGAAGGAAATTATTAGGTTTGGAATTGGCGGTCCTCGCTACAACTAAAAAGCAATCACATTATTTTTTTAGGTACAAACCATCACGTGAATCAAAAATCTATCCTGCTGCTCCGCCGAGGTGGAATAAAACTGCCAATATATGAATGCACTAGCCAGCCGATTAACCGTATATAGTATATACATCATCAATGTTTTTAGGTATCGACTAGATTCTCGGAAATACCTTTTTCAAAAGGCATGTTCCACTTGCAGCTACCTAAAAATGAATAAAGGCATACACACTAAACTGTGTGAACCATAAATAGCACGGTAGGAAAAATACAGGTTTTAGGCATATTTTGTGTGATGTTCCTTTCAATTTACTTTCCATAGTTAAAAAACACTTATCAGCACAACACCCGCAATTGCCTTGTACAAAAATTGTTCATCAATCACAAGCATATTTATTTGAACTTTTTGAAAACCGTTTCTTTTCAGCAATAATATCCTTCATTGTTATCACAAAAACACTTCCAAATACCCACCAAGTAGGAGATAAACAAGTTACATATCTTCAAGCGTTTTCTACAAACCAACCATTTATTATAATCAGCAAATTGCAGTCATGTTCTAATTTCTGCAAAGACGTTGGCAATATTTGGTAGCTGAATTAAAAGAACTTGCTAAAGCACAAACCCATGGGCAACTGGTAAGTGAATTAATTGAATCTTTCGTTTTGTTTCAACCAAAATATATTGCGCACTAATGTTTTCTCAACACTATTTTTTAGGGTGAACACACTTGGTGGCTATTGGTTATGTTTCCGTTTTTCAGCGTTGCTCTTTACACCTTTGGTGACTGTGTTGTTGGCTGGTCTCTGGAAGGAACAAGATTTCACAACAATCTAAACTGGTCATTGAGCTTGCTCGGTGCTGAAGATTACATCCACCCGATCTGCTGGGTTTCACTAACTACCATTCTTGCGGTTTTGGCCATAGTTAGATGTTTGCTGTTGCGGTCATCTGTTTACTTGAAACGCGCGCTAGAGCTGGTAGGTGTAATTTTCCTTTAAAATTTAGCAATTTGGTAAAATAGTAATATTTATCTTGTTTCATTCAAAAATTTATGTTTTTAAGTATATATCGCCGGTCTCAAAAGATCGTTTTATTCGATTCTGGAAACGGATGACCCTGACTAATATGATCATTGAACTAACCATGTTGTGGTTTCCCCGAGATATGGCACTTGTTCCTATTCGTTCGGTGCTGGGATGAGTGTTTCAAATGTCTAGTTTCCCCGAAATGCCTGCTAAAACTATCCTCTATTCCCGTTACACGTCCTACTGCTAGCTAACTGACCGAAAGTGTCCGTATTTCCACAAAATGAATACTTAATTAGCCACAGTACGCCGGAGAATCTTTAATTTTAACAGACAAGTAGGATCTTTATTTATTTCCCAAACTGGAATCACAACAATTTTCCGAATAATTATTAGACTGAAATTTAACGACACAATTATCTCAATGACAAAGAACAATCTTTCACTTTGTAACGAGTCAAGTGAAGTGTGTGCAATGAATAGACAGACAGAGAGACGAGGAACAAGAAAAGTGCACGATCATCCCTTTGCCACCGTACCGGACTGCATGGCTCCCGCTCACACCGTTCCAAGACTGCGTGGTCATTGCGAGGGAGATGACCGTTACTACTTTTTACATGGGGAATCTAACAATATGAACATAGACAATTTTCTTATAGCTATTTTTTCCCAAGCCAAGCTATCCTCCTCAGGAATCCGCAACATTTTCCGGCCCCTTGATTTGGGAACCCTTGGTTTCCAAATCACACATCCGGAGTCCGGTAGGACAAATCATCGCCACTGCCCTCAGGTAGGTCTTCACAGCCTTCGTCTCAAAGTTGCCTGAGACTTCCACTTTCCTTACGGATCCGTCGCTTGCCGGAAACGTCTTGGTGACCACCGCTTTGCTCCACTCATTTCTTGGCTTCAAGTCGTCAACCAAGATCACGATATCTCCTACAGTCAGAGGCTCCGTCACAGCGTTCCACTTATTTCTCCGCAAAAGATCCGGCAGCACCTCCTTACTCCATCGTTCCCAAAACTTTTTCGCCATTAGCTGCGCTTTCTCCCACATCCTGCCATACTTTTCCCGATCACTAGTCACTCCTTTACCAAAATACTGCGAGCTCGATATCGCAGCTTGGCTTCCAACTCCACTCGATGCCACTCCAATCCCCCTCAGAAAATGATTTGGGGTAATGCAGGCTGGGTCATCCGGATCGCTTGAGACATATGCCAATGGCTTCGAGTTGACAACATTCTCCACTGCCTTCAGAGCAGTCAATAAAGTCTGGTCCTTGGGGAATTTCTCCTTCATCACCTCCGCCAGTACTTTCTTCACTTGCTTCACCATGCTTTCCCAGGCTCCTCCCATATGCGGTGACGCTGGGGGAATAAAGTGCCAGTCCGCCCCGAAGAACTTCTTTCTTTTCACAACTTCCTTTCCTGCAGCTTGGAAGTTGGTGCCGTTATCACTGTAAAAGTGACATGCTAATCCACGTGTGTCCACGAAACGACTGATTCCCAGGAGAGTCTCGTCAAGGCTCAAGCCATTAATCACCTCAAGATGTACTCCTCTGGTCACCATACACGTGAAGAGCATCGCCCACCGCTTCTCATGGTGTCTTCCTACTGTCACTTCAATCGGTCCGAACAGGTCACATCCCGTGTATGTGAAGGGAGGATCATAAGCGGCCACACGATAACTCGGAAGTAATCCCATTTCTGGAATGACTGGCTTCGCTTTCTTCAGCCTGCAAACCAGACATTTGCTCCAACATCGTCGCACCGCGTGTCTCCCATCCAGCAACCAGTATTTCTGACGCAATTGGTTAAAAACTGTATTGCGACCACTATGTCCATTCTTTTTGTGCTCCAACTCCACGAGCAAATCCACAAGGTGATGTTTGGAGGGAAGCACAATCGGCGCCCTTAACGCTTCTGGCACACTTTCACCCAGCCTTCCTTCCACTCTCACGAGTCTATCCTCATCTCGAACTCCCTTTAGCTTCCTGTTCCTTTTCACCATCTCTTCCACATCACCCTCTTCTTGCGTTACCCGAATTAGTAGCTTTTCCGCTGCCAGCATGTGATCGGTAGTGATCATGGAAACCCTTTCACTTCCGTTCCACTTCCAGGGGCGCACGTAAGGCTTCTTCTTGGCATTGGCATGCAAAAACTTTGCTACAGCAATACAAGCAGCAGTAGCCCTCACCATACTGTAATAACAAGAAAATCTGGTGATTGGGGGAATAAACTCCTTCACATTCCTTGGCACTACTTCGTCTCCAAGACTTTCCTCTCCGGCAACAACCGCTGCTACTCCAATCTCATCCTTCACAGCTTTTCTTGGATATTCCCTTTCATCTAACTTGAGGAACTCCGGCCCCCTTATCCAGCGACATTCGCTTCGGAGATCTGCATTCCTACGTAGCCGGGTTCCTTCGTCAGCTACGTTCTCCGCTGTAGGGACCCATCTCCATTCCTCCACTTTTGTAAACTTTTGGATTTTCGTAATCCTGTTTGCGACAAACTCCTTAAACCGTGCTGACTCCGAACCGATCCAGCTGAGCACGGTTGCTGAATCTGACCAGTACACGAACCCATCAATTTTCATTTTCACTTCCCTCTTGACCTTGTCCGCCAGCTGAGCTCCTAACAACGCAGCACACAACTCCAATCGCGGAATTGTAAGCTTCTTCTTGGGTGCCACACGGGTTTTGGATCCGACAAATGACACACTGACACTTCCATCGTCATGTTGAAATCGGAAGTAGCTTACTGCACAGCAACTTTCCGCGGAGCTGTCCACAAAAGTGTAAAGTTGCACACTTTCCACTGGAGAAGATGAGTAGCACCGAGAAATCTTCAGCCCCTCCAATTCCTTCAGCTTTCCAACCCAGTTCCTCCAGTCATAGTAAACCTCGTCAGGCACTGGATCATCCCACGCTGTTCCATGTTTCCACGTTGACTGGAACAAAATCATCCCTTTGATTTTAAAAAGCCCCACAAATCCCAATGGATCGAACAGAGACATTATGAGGCTACACATCTTCCTTTTCGTTGGTCGCCTCCCTTCTAGAACTTCTGGCTTCACCTAGCTGAAATTGATTTTAAAGGTGAAGATGTCCTCTTCTGGACTCCAGTAAAGCCCCAACACTCTTTCCGTCTCTCCTATTCCTCTTGGTCCTCTGGGAAGACGCACAGCTTCCGGAATGCTGTTTAGTACTTCGTCGCTGTTGGACATCCACTTCTTGACCATGAATCCTCCTCTGCCACAAATTCCCATGATCTCGCCCCTCAACTTCACTGCTTCCTGTACCGTTTCCGCTCCAAAGAGTAAATCATCAACATACATATTGTTGATGATTGCGTCCACAGCTTCCGGGAAAACGGCCTCGTGTTGTCTAGCATTCTTATCCTTTACAAATATAGCACAAGCTGGTGATGATGTTGCTCCGAAGATCATCACCTGCATGTCATAAACATCTGGAGCTCTGGCATCTTCTCCGTATCTCCACAGTAGCCGTTGCGCCTGACGATCCTCCTCCCGAATATATATCCTGTGGAACATGTCTTCGATTTCCCCACAGATCACAATACGGTGCTTCCTAAAATTCCACAAAACGGAGGTAATAGGCCGAATGAGATCAGGTCCGGTGAGTAGGTAGTCGTTGAAGCTCCTCCCTTCAACTTTGGCAGCACAATCAAACACAAGCCGAAACTTTCCTGGCTTATGTGGGTTCACCACATCAAAATGCGACAAATAAAACGTCCTCTCGGACTTCACCTCAGCCTCCTCCTTCGTCAGCTTTCTCAGAAATCCTTTCATTGTATACTCCCCAAACTTTCCATTATACAATTTAGCGAATTCTGGATTTTTCTTCATCCTTGCTTCAGTCTTTCTCAATCTGGAAAACGCCTCCTCGTAGCTGGTCTTGGGAAAAGGATCATCATTTTTGAATGGAAGTCCAACCTCCCATCTTCCGTCTTTCCGCTGCTTAGTGGTAGCTTCAAAAACCTCCAGTGCCTTTTCATCCTCTTTGGACATCGACAACTTTTCTCCTTCAGTCTCCCCGTACTCATCCAGCTTGAAAGACTCCACTATAAGCTTGTCCAAAGTTTTGTCAAATGCTGCCCCACTAAGATGAAACGCAGCTCCCACCGTGTTGGTGTCCACTAACTTCCCTTGCCAATACCAGCCTGATGCTGTCCTTCTTCCTTCCTCTTCTGGATTATCCTCGGTTGCGTACAGCAAATCTAGGTCCATTGTGATGAACCCATGGTCTCCCCGATGACCACCTCCGGTATCACATTGAAAAGAGAAGGTCCCTTGGACCTTCCAAGATAAGGCCACATCTCCTTAGCCTTCCTCACATCCATCGAGTATGGAGCCAGTCCTACTTCCCCAATCGTAACCGCGTCGGTAATCTGGAAGGTTCTCGCCTTTTTGTAACTTCCTGAGATCTCAAAATTAACCAGCATAGCAGATGACTTGACTACACCTCCTTGCATTAGTCGGTGGCGGTAGCGGATTGACGGTCCGTCCAGTTCCAAATACTCCGCTAACTCCTTGGTGATAAGCGTTCGTGTACACCCAGAGTCAAGTAGAGCGTGTACCCGCCTAATTCCTCCAGGTCCCTGCACCCGCACCGGTACAATTGGTAGTGGTCCATCCGTGCCGCTAATTATCGTGGCGGATAACCCAATATACCCAATATTGGCTCCTTCTTGTTCTTTCTTGTCAGGAGGCTTAGCATTTTTCTGTTCTTTCTTCTCCCCAGATGAATCCCTCTTTTTAGGACCAGTCCATTCTTTAAAATGAAGTAAAGGGTGGTGGCGCCGTGTGCAGCCATCTATTATACACTCCTTTCCATCCGGACAGTCTTTCGTGGTGTGATTGTCCTTGAGGGAACAATAGCACACTCTCGCCTCTTTAGCAATCTTCTAAAGTTCCTGTCGGGATTTCTTCTTCAACCCCCAGCAGCCATCCAAAGTGTGTCCTCGTTTTTGGCAACATGGACAGGGTTTTCCTCGTTTCTCCTCGGGATCCTCCCTTTCGTCCCCAACAGATACATGTAAGGCCCCCATGTTCCTCCTTGATCGGCTGCAACTAGTTCTTTCGTCTGAACTATCCTTCCCCACCGTGGGCTTCACTTGTAACAGCGCAGCTCTAACTTTCTTTTCTAGCCGCGCAGAAAAATTATGAAGGTCCGGCTCCCTCCTTTCATGATCCGCCAGGAACTGGAACCAAGATCCCTTCAAAGTCCCCGGGAGTTTCTCCGCTAACTCTTTCACTAGCAGCGTATTCGACATGTAGCTAGGCCGATTATAAGATTTGATGCTCGTCACCAACGCCTGCACACAAGTTCCAAGCTCCGGCTTGCTGAGATCTGGCCTTTTGCTTTCCTTCGCCTTTTCCACCAGGTAGTCCAGCACAGATTCTGGGCGTCCATACCGCATCTCCAATGTCTTCATAATTTCCGGGACATTGTCAATGTTAGCGAGCATGTGCTCAACAATCTCCTTTGCTTTCCCCTTTAAAGCTCTCTGTAGCCTCCCAAGGTTTTCACCGTTGCTGATGCTGAACTTGGCTGTGAACCGATCACAAGCAGATTTGAAATTTCCCCATTGTGCAGCGTCCCCAGCAAACTCCGGGAGGAACTTCTCGCTTTTTGCGGCTGTGCTTTTTTCCATAAAACTCAGCTGACTTTTCATCAACGCCATTAGCATCACATCCTTGTCCATGGCGAACTCTCCCTCTGGACCATGAGCTGGTGGTAAACTTGGTTGGTCTTCTACTGCTGGCTTACCACTGGGGGAGTCCTTTTGTTCCTTTATGTTCTCCGGGAACTTGTCGATAACTTCCTTCTCAGTTTCGTCAAAACTTTGGTAGTCATCATCATCCTCTTCCTCCTCCTCTTCCAGATTAGCCTTTTCTAATAGAAGAGCAAATTTCTCCTCCACCTGCTTCTTATTCCTCTCGAACTTCTTTTCTAGGCGCTCCCTGTCACGCTCCAACTTGGCCACGCCGTCCTCCCTCTTCTTTCTGGAGGGTCTCCTCTGCTCCTCTTCGATCAACCCGGCAATCTCGTCCAGGTCTTCATCTAACTGATGATGCAAATCCATCAGCCTTTCCCTCTTCTCCAGCTCCAGTTTCTTTGCGGCGGTAATCATCCTTCTTGAACTGGCAACGGAGGTCTTGGGCACAGACGTCACCGACGTTTTCGAACTCTTCGAACTCTTCGACGACATTTTATAACACTTCCGAACACAATTCCACAGCTTCGGCACAATATTGTGGTTTCCCCGAGATATGGCACTTGTTCCTATTCGTTCGGTGCTGGGATGAGTGTTTCAAATGTCTAGTTTCCCCGAAATGCCTGCTAAAACTATCCTCTATTCCCGTTACACGTTACTGCTAGCTAACTGACCGAAAGTGTCCGTATTTCCACAAAATGAATACTTAATTAGCCACAGTACGCCGGAGAATCTTTAATTTTAACAGACAAGTAGGATCTTTATTTATTTCCCAAACTGGAATCACAACAATTTTCCGAATAATTATTAGACTGAAATTTAACGACACAATTATCTCAATGACAAAGAACAATCTTTCACTTTGTAACGAGTCAAGTGAAGTGTGTGCAATGAATAGACAGACAGAGAGACGAGGAACAAGAAAAGTGCACGATCATCCCTTTGCCACCGTACCGGACAGCATGGCTCCCGCTCACACCGTTCCAAGACTGCGTGGTCATTGCGAGGGAGATGACCGTTACTACTTTTTACATGGGGAATCTAAGAATATGAACATAGAAAATTTTCTTATAGCTATTTTTTCCCAAGCCAAGCTATCCTCCTCAGGAATCCGCAACAAACCATATGCTTTCTTTTCAACGAGTGGTTGGTTTATGTGCTAATACTTTTATTTATACCGCGTCAAATTCTAAAAGTTGTAACTGTGACTATCTACCAGAGAACACTTTCGTCCGAACCGTTTGTTCTGTGCCAAGTTGTTATACCACCGTTTTCCATCTATTTAAGGAATTTGCCTGAGTACGTGCGTTTTGCAGTGTTATTTTGGGTTGTTCCAATTGTCTGTTTGTTTGATTATTTCAGACAATATTTAGAAAGCACTTGTGCAAATGAATGCACTTGCACAGTTGGAGATGTTTGGCTGAGATAATGAAAATATTCATACCGTATTTTGTAAAACAATTAGGCATGCGAAAAGTTTTTTAAGATTGTTAGATATCTCCTGAATAGTAACTTGTTTATTATTGTATTTGCATGAATAGTTATTCAATTTGTCTTGTAGAATAAATCTATTATTAAGCACGTACTTTGCTGCATCGTCTCAATTGTTATTTTGACTCAGGCTGAAAGTGGTATTGTTCCATATATTTCGAACATTTTAATAAAACGTCATTTCACTGAAACAATTTTCAAACCTGAATTTGTCAAATTGTTCCACAAGCTGGTTCACCTTGTTTTGCTGTGGGTAGCCACAATTTTGGCAACCTTTTTGCTGGCATGTTTTTTCATGCTCATGCTCGATAGCGACCATGTATATATTAGTATACTGTTTTATATTTAAATATCCCCTTGGTAAACATTATTGGCTTCTAGATGCCTTGACAACAACTGCAAATTTGTGATTTCGCCTGGCGCTTTTCATCATTAAACTGGATAGTGCAATTGAGCCTTATATTTACTTGCAGTAAAGAGAATTACTGATGTATTTTTTTCTTTTTCCATGACTTGTAAAAAAATATTAACACAAGCTGCCAAACTCGTCTTTGCATTTTATCCGAAAGCTTGATAAAACCAAATGCATAAGTTGATTTACCAATAGTTTGCGTCGAGATCAGATTTATTAATGAATTTCATATAAAAAATATAATTTGTTTCAAAGAGCTTTATATATAATACAGTAGTGACAAATTGCAATTTCTACGACTTCAAATACACAGAATAATAAGTTACAAATTCAGAAAAAAAAGTCAGTAGTTTTTGTATCCTCCATTTCAGAATGTTTTGTTTCAAAACTTGTTAGACTTATTTGAAAGAACGGAATGTATGTGGACCGCATTTCGCAGTCTTTTTGATGTTCATTGAAGCAAAAAATGCAATGTAATAGCACACCCCCAAAACAAATGGCAGCACAGAAAAAAACAGCAAAATGTGCTCGCAAAGTGATAACTTTAAAAAGTAGCATACACACCTAAAGTTGTTGAACTTTAAGTAGAAACTAGAATATTTTTAGAAACTGGATTTCTAAGTTAACAAAACAACATTTTGTTGAATAAAAATGTAACACTAGACAAGTTGTTAGAGAGTACTAAAAAACCAAAACAGAAAAATTTCATTTTGAAACCGTAAAAACGAGTTTTTTGTAAGTAATCCTACTAATACAAGTCTTTTTCAAAAATAATTAAAATCGAAATAATTTTTATTATATGCACACGCTAACAATTTTTAGTATATCCGCACGCTAACAACATTACCCTTGTTGTCCGTGGATTCACGCTTACATAAAACGTTACCATAAATTTGTTTTTTATTTTTATTCTAGAAATTCCTAAAGTTTAACTGTGCCTAAAAATTGTGTGCAAACAACAAGCGTGAAAATATTCTCGCTTTCTAAAAAGACTGAAACATTGAAAATTGTAAACATCTTAATCTTCTAATGCGAAAAAATATATCTGTTTACGGCTAGGATAATAAAGTAATTTATTGAAGCTTTGCTGAAGCAGAAAATCTCATACATTTGAATTTTTTGCATGTGCATATAAAGTGAGTTCTTGTTTTTAATTTTAATTCATATAACTGACGCATGACGGCAGAGTGAACAACACTTTTGCCAACCAGGACACAATACATAGAGCTTTAGCAATACTGAGGGTTTATACGCCTAACAAAAGGAACCAAAGTCCGCTTTGTAACTAGTGTGTGTCAGTTGTAATACTTAACTCATACAAAGCCCAAGTTTTGATTTTAAATTACCCGTGTACGGAACATAAACCGAATAGTCGATGGCTTAAAATCAGAAAAAGGGATGCATCTATTACAATGTATGACATTCAAACAGTGTCATCTTTAAACCGCAAAATTGCACTTTAGACTTGATCAAGATTTACCTGCATAATAATTCAAGTATTGCGCATACTGTATGTGTAGTAAATAAGTACTCATTACCATTTCCAAAAGAAACTAACGACAGAGATTTGAAAATTACAGCAATCCTGTAAACATTTGCAAGATTGGCTGGTGCATAAATTGCACTAAGAGTGAGTAGAAATTGTATCGCTACTAATAAACCAACCGCCGTGATTATTCCATCAAATATGTAGAACTAACAAACCTATCAGATTTCTAGTAACTTAATCAAATGCGTTTCAAACAATAAACAGTAACAATGTTGGCAACCTAATGAGTCAAAATTCGGCTCAGTGTCACATAAGCGTCTGGTTACAAAGCTATAACTTGAATAATGTAAAAATAAGCTTGTTTGTAATAAATTAGTATCCAAAGATACAGGGATTCAGAAACGTTGGAAACACTGGAGGAATCTCTAAGAACACCTGAATGGTTTTTTAATTTACCAGACCTGCTTTACAATGTGCCTTGGAGCATTTTGTGGATAACCTGGTTGACAATTTTCTTTCGAGTGAACTCAGGTTTTTTCTCAATGGTTTGTTCAGTTAGAATGCAAACTTACAATAGTTACATCCAGTGTTTGTTTGAAAACAATTTAAATACAAAAACTTGTGATTTTGTGAAAATTAGCAGTGTTTTGAATCCTATTGAAATCTGACCAATCATATTTAGAACCTCACGTTTCTAAATTTAAAGTGTCTAACAAATTTATTTAATGAAGCTTAGCCAAACGTCAGACTTTTGTTGAAAATGTCGGGTTGCTATTCGGAAACTTAAAAACGTGATACCATGTTGTAAAGAGATATGCTTCTACTTCCCAAAATAAATGGCATCATTTCATATTCAATTTGCCAAAATTGCTCAAAATTAAAATACTGGTAACGCACACGGACGAACATAGAACTACGATTGGCAACACATACAAAAATACCGCTGTGTATCAGTCAAGCATTTCTGAAGAAATACTGTAGTGTTTCTAGCTGTACAGTAAAGACCGCTTACTGTTTATGTGGTCAAAGTCTTTATACTATTACTAAAGTTTCTAAAAGAACCAGTTAATAACAATATTGTAAACCAATACTGCCCTGCAAGTGTCGACCAGATTTATTTTATGTAATTTCCACACCAAAACTTTGTCAATGAGCTAACCTATGGGGCATTTAGTTGATGACCTACCTCAGGAATATCTAAGCCTGTATATTTAACATTTCACTAAATTCGGTTTATTGGCCGTTTCAATACATTTTAAATTCGGCGTAAGTGTTTAAATTTAAAACGAAAATGTTTCGCATAAAACAACAGCCAATCAACTAAGGTTATCTTGACTTTTTTCAAAACAAGCAAATATTGTACTTTTTATTCATGGAACAGAAACCAATTTGTTGATACCAAGTCAAAAGTGTAGTAAATCAGTAGTTTTCAACCGATACGTTAAACGGTTGAAATGGTAGAACCTCAGGTTTCAGGGTTTCTTCCAATGACGTTCAAGTTGACAGAAGAAACATTAATGTTGTCAGGCCTAGCACCCTTCTAAGTCATGTCATGACTAAGTACTATTCAAAGCCATGATATCAAAACTTACAAACCAGCAATTTTGCAACTTGCTTACTTTTACTTCCTTATTTTTATCCTTATGCAAACAACTCAGCTAGCTAGACAGTTGCCAAACTATAAACGTGGCAAGCAAAAATATCTCAGGAATCTCATTCGTGACCTATTCTGTGGAATTCACTGGCTGTCTTCTCTAAATACCTTTTCAAATTAGCTCAAAATTTAAGAAGCTCAAAATAACTGTTTCAGAAAAAAACCCAGCATTTGTAACCCTAACCCAACATTTCTTCCTACCAAAAAGTAAACATTGTTTTACGTTATACTAATAAAACATTTTTTAAGGATAGGTAAATTTCTTTTTCTGATATTCAGCCGTCACATTAATCCAAATTGTGCCACTGTTATTTACGTACACAGAGATCCTGATAAGGGTACGGTGGACACCTGCGGATTTAAGTATTGCAAAAATAAATTATACATCCTAGTAGTGATTTACTAACAACTCATAAATTGCAACCCAGCTTTTAAAGATCTTTTTACTTACATTTATTTCTGGTTGGTGTAATAGTCCGATTGTTTGGAAGTTCACAACCAAGGTTGATTACGCAGTCTGACGTCATCAAAATTTTAACAGATTTCTCCAGGAAAGTCGGACTTGCTCTGGTTTGGTTGGAGCATCCTTAAATTGAGAATATTTTGACAAAAAAAACAAAATATAACATATTTTCTCTTGAAAGAGTACTTTGTTAACATAAATTATGTTAAGTATTTAATTCAGGCACAAGAAAATCTATCATATTGATCAGCCTTTTGAAAGAGGTTTACTTAGCATGTAAAACAGAATTTTGCAAAGTATTCAGTATTTTTGCTACAACTTATTAAAAACAATTCTAAGTACCTACGTTGAGTGCACATTTTCAGTTTTATTTGCTTTAATACTGATTGAAAAATCTTGACCTCTAAACACACTTACAGAATTTGGTACTTCATGTTTACTGCTAAATTTAACTGCTGTTTAGGCAAACTAAGTTAAAACTTGGAAGTCTAAGTGCTCATAAAAGCACCACCAGTGGTAGTCGACCACTTTCGTTGAATGATTGGCACTGAATGAGTTTCGTGCGATTTAGTTCAGCTAAATAGAAGCACATATGAACTCAGCATTCTATTAAATGTAGTAGTAAATTATGTATTCTACACAATGGCACTTACAGTGAAACGTACCTAATAGACAAATCAATGCATGATTTTTTTCTTTACTCAGTATGGATGCCAGATGTAATGGTTTGCATCCATTAAAACGTACTAACTTGCACATGTGCACTGAGCCACATTTTCTGTAGTTTCCATTCATAGCTATTTAAAGTCTATCATAAGCCCTTTTTGGTGCAACCAACATAGCCTTCATTCATAAGGCTAGACAATGAATACAGATTTCCTATCAGGGTTCAAGTTTGATAAGACACTCTCTAGCCAGCGTGGATTTTAGACTGGTTCATATGAATGCATTTATTGTCAATCACTAACAAAACAAGGACGGTCAACAATACACAGCAAGTCACGTAAATGTATGAATGAATAGACTTTGCATGAAATAGATTAAGAATGCAATGCATTGGGAGAAACGGAAAGATAACCTATTTACGTTACACGCAACACAAGGAAATAACCAGCAAGTCACTGAATGTTCATAACCTAAAACTTAGACTTTGCTACTTCAAAAGCTTAGCATTCATTATCACAGTCAAGTACCAGGGGGTGAAATTTCACCCCCCAAAATACACAGAGGGGGTGAAATTTCACCCCCCCTACCTAATTATTTTTTTTCCAAAAATCAACACAGGAATGATTTTTTTAATTAATTGACCAAAAAATATGCAAAAATACTTATTCGATGCAGAAAAAAATTGCAAATTTTTCAGTCACAATTGCAAAAGAGTAGCATGTGTTGTTACATAGCTATGCAAAATTTAATGTTGAAATTTTGGAAATTCGATAACTCAAAAATCTCGTGTTGGAATTTTTTGAAAATTGGCCAGAAAATAGCGCATTTTTGTAGATTCAGATGGTGTGAATAACATGTCTGATGTTTTAATTTCAGTACTTCAAAATATCAAAAAAATGCAAAAATCAGGTAAAATTTGTGGTTTTTATTTTTTTTCTTGCTTGCGTTTCTAAAACGCCAGACATGTCATTCACACCATCTGAATCTACAAAAAATGTGCTATTTTCTGGCCAATTTGCAAAAAATTCCAACACGAGATTTTTGAGTTATCGAATTTCCAAAATTTCAACATTAAATTTTGCATAGCTATGTAATAACACATGCTACTTTTTCGCAATTGTGACTGAAAAAATTGCAATTTTTTTCTGCATCGAATAAGTATTTTTGCATATTTTTTGGTCAATTAATTAAAAAATTCACTCATGTGTTAATTTTTTGAAAAAAATTAATTAGGTAAGGGGGGTGAAATTTCACCCCCTCTGTGTATTTTGGGGGGTGAAATTTCACCCCCATCTAGGGGGGGTGAAATTTCACCCCCTGGTACTAGACCGTATCAGTACAATGCATTCTATTCATATCCAACATACATTCTTTAATGCATTCTAGAATTGGCAAAAGCAATGAGATTTTCTAGAAAAGATACCAATGGATGTTTGGCTTAAAGTTAGAGCTAGACCTCCAAATAATATTTCTTAAATCAAAAAGGTAACATAAAAGTTACTGGAGAACAGTTCTTGCTCAATCAATTTGTCTGTGGTTATGCCGGCATCACTAAACATAAGTTATATTTGATAATGTTTTATGCTGCGGTTTTTGAAACAGCAAAACGTGCATTTGATCTTCCTCTTACCCTCAAACCTCTATTGTCCCTTCATTTTGTGTTAATCCTATGCGAAACGCATTTTAAAGAAATATCCGCACATACAAATTTTTTTATCGTTTGAAATTATTGCTTCAAGCAATTTATTTAGAAATTGTATGGCAACTCTACAAATATTCGATGCATTGAAAAAAAAGTATTACAAAATGGATTTAAAGTTGAAATATTCCTTGACGGTAAACCTGCTTTTCATATTTAATGGGGTGCTCCTTATAATTCATTTGAGTGGATAAATGTGCACTATGAACACAAAAAGTGTAGCACAGCGCATTGCTTTCAAACTAGTTTTAAATTGTGCAAATGAAGCCAGAAATAAGAATACAGGGATAATATGACTTGCATAATATACTTTATCCGCGAGTAAATAGATGAATACTGTGCATATGCTGCTGTACATGTACACATTTTTATGGTTACAATGAATCACTTTTTTATTTCTAATAGCCGAACATAATCTTATCGTTGTACTTTTGCTGCCTAAATATAAATTTTATTGCAAATATATCTTCCCAAATTTTTACTTACACATACACAATTTTTATTTCGTAATTATTAAAAG
>CM056169.1:49680212-49839524 GCA_029691765.1 Entomobrya proxima
TTAATATTATCTCAAAAACCAGAATTCATACAACTGATTAATGGTTCTATCACAGTAAATACTGTATGCCAAAAGCAAAGGTTTATTTAAAATCCTATAGTGGATCCTATTTTTATGACGTTTTAGGTTGGACGAACGAGCATAATCTTTGCTACAAACGTCAAAGTTGAATGGCTCTTTACCCGGTGAATGAAAATAGCTGTAGCTGAATTCATTATGAATTAGCTGCATATTTATTAAAAACTTTGCTTTCTATGATGTTCTATGTAGTTTTTTGTTAAAGCTCCAATATTTCATGGTCCTATATATGGGCGAGCACGAGTAATTAAAACCAATACAATACAATTCCAGACCAGTTAGCTTACTTGGAACTACACGGGGAAAGATTAGCGTAAAACTGTTCGCAGGTTCAACACTTAAGTGCATTCCATGGTCTTCTTAGTCGTGAGAAAATGGAACCTACATGCTATGTAAATTTAAAACCAAAAACATTCGGTAAAAAATGTTTACCAAAAAAATGCATAATCCAACTAGGTTCACCAGCTTATATTTGAAAACGCAGTAAATTAGTATTCATACGTCGCTTTTCTAGGAAGGTTATTTCGTTAGGTACATTTGTTTTACGGACGTTGGTAATTAATGTCGGTAGTATGGGATTTTTATATTTTTCAAAAGCAAATAAAAATGTCCTAAGCTTATGGGGTCGCAAGTTGGGAGACTCAACTGGTATTTTACCTCATTCACTACCTGCTCATGTACACTCGTTCAATAAATGATATTTGTACTCTTTTGGTTTCTTAAAATAAAAATACCTGGAAAACCGTGAGTTGCTAAAAATACAGCTGGTATGCACTAGTACCTTTCAACGGATTATTTTCATTTTCACGAAATACTTTAGTAATCATTACGGGCAGTTGCAAATCACTTACTGTTGCAGTTAGTTTTAAGCCACCTCTCGTTAATTTAATTTAAGACACCTTTTCAAACTAATTAGTTTCATTTCTTAGTTTTAGTAATTTTGAATTGCGACGATTTTCATACAAATCAGCTTAAATTTCGAATACATCAACATTAGCATGTATTCTTTTGGTTTTCAGTTGCTGATCCTCCTGGCATGTTCCAGTTTGACTTGGTCGTGCCATTCAGAGTCTGCTTCCTACCCGGGTTGTGTTGGTGTAAGTTAGTTTTTATTTATTTCTGTATAACTATATACCAGCTTACAGGCTATTTAAAATTATCCATACTCTCATTTAATTTCTATTATAGAGCTGTAAACCTATAATTTCTTTGGCCGGAGTAACTGTTACACCAGCATGCGTTCCAGTTGAACCAGTTGATATTGATGAGGGAATGGAGAATGATGACATAGTTGCAACCTGCCGTTGTAGGATTCTCACTGATACTAATATAGTTACAACTATTTTTCCACAAATCCGATTCACATCTGATGGAGCTTGAGGATAATGGTTTCTTTCCGGGAAATATTTTGAAACTCAAGTTACATAACGCCGTAAAAGTAAAATAGTTTAATAAATTATGTTTGCAAAAATAAATAGTGAATTTTCCTGGGTCTTCCTAACAATAATTTGAAGTCTTTCAGAATTGAAAGCACGACGCATTTCCACATACTCCAAATTTCCATAAGGTATGCGTATATTTATAATCAATTAACCGAATTTTGAAACTGACCGCATTAATTGAACCATTGAACCTTGCATATTAAGCATATTTATTTTGTACTGTGACGAAGAAACGCACACTTTGATTAACTTAATTCCTCGGAAGAGTTTCTGCTGAGTCATATTTCTGACTTTAACCACAAACTATCAGGACTAGAAATAACGTACGTTATCAAATGAACCGAACTAATAAATAACTACAAATAAAAAATTGATACATCAAAACGACAAGCAAAAATATCCTCCAAATCGTACCTTTGCAATAAGACGAAATCTATTACCGCCTACCTATTACAGTATTATTGCCAAAAAATATTACTAACTTAATACAAACAGGCTTCAAGAAACATTTGCAGCAATATTATAAGCTAATTTAATTATGTGCGGATTTGCTGCTCAATTATTATATTACCTGGACATTCATGCTCACCTTCAAGGTCATTTTAGTGCTTAAGAGATTACTTAGCGAATCAATGATTGAACATTTTATAAGGATATAAAATTAATGAAGAACAATACCGGTAGGACTATTAATCTTTTTTACACATTCATCGTACAAATAAATTCTATGTTTTTAAGCAGAAAGGATGATCAGCATACCTCAATTTATGTTTTTAAATCTTTTACCATCATTTATTCGCCACTGGTTGCTGACATTTCTGATTTCTACAAGCTTGGGATCCGAAATCTATTAGAAAACCATTTATTAATATCCACACTACGGTGATTTTATTGGACTTTAGGTGGACGACAAAAATTTAAATTTGGAACAAAGTGCGGTATAATAACATTTACAATTATTATGAATTGTAAATTTTACTTTTGTCATATCCCGTCTCTATATCCATTACAAGACACTTGAAAAAGCACCTAAGCCATTACCAGACAAATGAAATTCCAGTTGACAACATGAACCAACACATGCAAAATGATAGTTTTTAGAAAATGGCGGTTAAAACTGGTGAATGAAAATGCATACCCTCGTTCGCAGATTTTTTTCAGGTTTGTGTGAGATGAAATTAAATTTACATTTTAAGCCACTGATTAAGCAGAACACGCTCTATAAATCACATATAATCTCAACATTTACATAACTGTTCACCAGAATACTACTTTTGTTTGAAAATGTACTACAGATTTTGCATTGTTTTTGTTGATGCCATAACTCTGCTCTGGCTCCACAGATTTCAGGGAAACTTTCAACAGCTGAAAGCACGAAGTTTGGTCTTTCATTCCTCTACCAAATCCCATAGCTTCCCAAAATGCAAGTGTTGGATCATGTTTTCAACCTATTCTAAACTTTCGTTAGGTGGTTGATTCCTGGATACGTGTAAATGCTTAAAGTTAAAATTTTACAAATTATATATACCTAGTTTGTTGTCAATACAACGAATTAGAAGAGTGTTGTTTAGGTCAAAAATGCAAGTCATTTAACAAATTGTCATTCGTGTTGTGAGTAAGAAAAATAAATTGTGTACCTCACGTTACCTACATAGCAGATATAGAGACACTTCATCAGCTTGTCAATTTAAACAGATTGAATTCAGATTACTTTACTATCATTAAATTTTGTACGCACAACATGAATAAAGAAATAATGTCAAGCTTGCAAAAACATTCATAACAAGGTGGTCTGACATTTTCCTAATACATCTATTTCAAATGTATCATTGAGTAATTCGCGACAGTTGAAAATGCAAATAGGCATCCAGCAGAATTTTGTACGTGTTTTTAATTTTAGCGAAAGAATTATCAGTTAGATAAACCAAATTGTACTTAATGTTTACGTTTGGGATGACGTAATATTACGTTCATCGAGTACGTTCTCTAACGCGGAAAAACGGAAAATTCCGTTCTCGCAATCTGATTGGCCGAGTGGCAAAACGTATTATTACGTGCGGTCAAAAACGTTTTGTGAGCGGAAAAACGTGTTTATCCGTAGCCCCTATTTGATCAGCTGAGCGGTGAAACGGATTTATCCGTTCTCGCATGCCGTTACGTGCCCGTGGGAAAACGTATTATTACGTTCGTTTCCCTTGTAATACAAACAATTCCCACGTCAAGGGCTGAACCATATTTTTGAAATTCCCATTCCACCTGATACCTGCTCCAAAAGAATTCCCACTTTGACTGCTTGGCTTCCCCATTTTAATTGCCATGTAGGCTTTGACAACATATCAATTTTAACCCCACTTTAACCACAAAATGGTCGTATTTAATTGCCATGTGAAAAGGTTAAAAGAAATCAAGCAACACTGCTTTTTCCATTCTCGTGTAAGAAACAATTCCGTGGTTAGGAGTTTGGTATACGTAACAAAACGTTTTCTACATTATCAGTCCATGGTCCATTTGTTGTACGCCTGAACGTGTAGGCAATTTTAATCCTTATTTTTCCGTTCCAAGAATTAATATTTATGCATTTTTTTAACAAAGGGGATTAAAAATTTATTAGAAAGAATCAAGCACAAGAATTTTACATTCTCCCATACCAGGTTTTAGATAAAAATGTATTCATCATGCTCAGCATGGTCAGGTGTCTAGACTACATACAACGCTGTGCCAAGCCAGAAAAAGCATTGAACTGAAACTGTGTAAAGTTGTATATAAACTGGTTTGTTCTAGATCAATTACTGAAAGTCTTAATTTTATTCATATGAAAGGGATTTGGCTTTCAAAGAGGTTGTTGCAAACTGAATGGTGAAAACAGTGCTTTTTCAAAAAACCAACCTAAACAAATAACCGCGAGACAGACAAGACATTTTTGTGTACGGATTAACTTCGGGTACTTTGGATTGTATCTTTTTATGCTGCTTTTATTCCTGCCAGCAATGTGTAGTACCCAAAATAGTACTTAAAATGAATTTTTACCATGGTGATATAGTATTTAGACCCCACTTGCCGCACCGGTGCTGTTTATTGTGATACTGCGTTTAATATTCTAGGATTGCTTACCCTTACAAACATTTAAGGTATGTGTACATTTTCATGTTCACTCTTATGGGGTAAAAATATTAATCTTGTATTTTAGTATGCAAGCAAGGCTATAGAATTTTCTTTAAATGGTATTCATACATGGCTTGTGATATCCTTTCTCATTCTTTGAATTTTTAGGAATATTTCAACGTTCAGTAAGAATTTTTCCACTGAGGTGAGCAGACATGCTCAACTTGTGGCTCTATAAAATGTTGCGTTTAAACATTTTCTAAGGTATTCAAGGAAAATTACAGCTCAGATTTTTTAAGCTTGTAATGGATTTCCAATTATTCCAAAAACACCAACACAAACTTGTAACGCATTTAGTTTTTAAGAACGAATTTGGCAAAAATATAAAACGTTTTTAACAGCCAGAACAGAAATCTTAAAACATTGACACACGTGTGTTTGCTTACATGTATTCGGTAAGGTATACTACGCTCCCAAAATCATAAAGTTTTCAGCAATATTTTAAAAAACCAGTTGTGTTTGAGGTGTCTTGAGCGTTTAAAATTTTATTTGACCTTATTTTCTTTTCCCAACAGTTATCAAATCAGCAATCCACCTGGAAAAAAGTTGTCGAATTTCATCTAATTAAACCTGGTCGCTGGATTAACTTGTAACATTGTATATTATTGTTGAGTCGCTTTGCAAGTGAGGAAGCAAACTCTCCGGAAAGATTTTATTGGTAAGTAGCTTTTTCACAAATTCCCATGCCATCTTTTTCTGTCATTTTGTTTTGTATCTCAGATTGAATTCATTTGCTTGAAAGCTAGGTACAATTATTTACATACAATCTTTTACAATTATGTCATTAAAATTTTATAATATTCTAATTTTTTAAACAGAACTATCTGTAGCAAATAATCGTGGACTATATTCTGGTGTCACTGGGTGTCGCTATCAGATGTCTTGTGGTACAAATTGTTCTTCAAAATGAGCTCCAGACAATATAGGTAATTTATGTTTAAGTTTTACTTAATTGATCAAAAAAATACTGAATGCAAAAACTGGAAATTCAGAAATATATTCTTGCTTTTCAGGTTCATTAGCCAGAGCGTTTACACCTGTATCCAAGTTCAGAAGATAAAGACGAGACTCGGGACGTAAGCATGGAACAGGGTTTCGAAAGTACATAAAGGTTTCAAAATTGAACTGACGTCAGCGGTGAATACGTCGTATTCAAATTTAGGCAACAGGCATCTGGTTGCATATGTTACTTGATCTGCATCCTTAACCAAATCTCCAGTTTGTTCTACCATGGTCGTTTGCAAGGTGTGTTATGGTCTGGAACAAAGTAAGTTTAAAAAATACTTTGAAAGGTATCATAGTAGTACAAAGTTTAAGCAAATCTCATTAATAAATTATTCAGTAAACATACGGCGAAAAAAAGATAGGTTTCGTAGTGTGTATATAATAAGCGGCCGCTTTTGATACTATAGGTTGCTTTCGTATTCCATTTATTTCTTCACTATGTTTTTAAATTGTACTTAAAAAGTCACGGAACATTCTGCACTTTTAGCATAAGTGTGCACAAAATATTATTAGCCATATAAATATCAATGAATTGCAGAGATAGTGACAGGCACTACTACAAACTTACGTTATTAGCTACAAAACCAAAAACTCTAGATAATTGCGTAGATAGATTTGAATTCAAATTTACGCAAACACGGTTTTATAAAATCTTAAATGGAAGGCTTGAATCTACAAAAACGATTACTATTAAATGTAAAAAGGTATAATATTTCCATTTTAAGTTGACTGGTTACCAGTCAAGTGCAACGCAACGCAACGTTACGTTTTCATTCTGCAATGTACGCATGAGTGAAAACCTACTTATTCAAAGCAGTCAATGTGTAGCAGAAGTTTATTGATATTTAAAGAACTGATTAGCTCCTAATCGTTGCATACCTCTAACGAGCTTTGACGACGAAGGTTTTTTTTAAATACGCAGTTTAGCAAACTTAAACCAAGCCTTTATCTTAAAATCTGTCTCTAGAATGCCTCTATTGGTAACTTGCAAGCATTGAGTTTAGATGCACAAGTTTCAATTTAAACCAAAATAATGTATAAAGCTACTTTGACTCAACAATTAAGACCTGTTTAAAGATTAGATTAATCATTCTGAACAAACCCAACCATTTCCTTTCGGATGGTAGGTTAGAGGGGACATTGTTCTAATGTCTGATTATCTATTGGACCAAACGTGTAGGTTAAACTTTGCTCCCATCCCGAAACAATACATGATTTATGAAAAAAGCGTTCTACTGCAAGCAGATGAATACAACCTAGGTGTATAGAAGCCTCTAACATAGAATAATTAAATTAAATAAATAAAAACCGTCAATTTGGAAATATACCTTGGTATCAAAAATACTATATTTGTCTTACTTTCAAATTATCAATGGGGCTTAGAATCCTTAGAAATTTTACATTTAAATGGTAGAATGTAAAAGCAGATCCGACAAATAGACATTTGCATGGTTGGTATTCTTGAACTATTAGTTAAGTTTATTCCAACCGAAAAGTTGTAAACTAACAAAACGTAAATTGGAAAGTTTAGGTATCAAATTATTTAACCAAAAAAGTTGTACTTAAGTTTATGGTATAAAGGTATTTTTTAACTATGTGGGCTTCGAATTTACTAGGGCATTTTACGACACTACCTAGCAGCCAGTATATTTTTTTCCCCATAAAAGACTTATGTTGTGAACGAGTTCTTGCAAGAGGGACTGACAGTTTTCAATCAATTCCTAAATTGTAGAATAGTGTCATTAAATTGCGCTACTAATAGAGTTTATTCAAATTTTTTTTCACCATAGTGAAAGCTCGGAGGTTTGTTTTATATTATCTGCGAGTAATAGATAGTACTTCTGTCAATGCAATATAACGATTGTCATTAGGCATCAAAACAGGTCCCGGAATAGCAAACCTTACAATATACAAATGCAGCTGTTGTAAGCCAAAACTTGATATGCTAGAAAATAGTTAAAAACGCAAACCCTATTCTCTGGACCACCGAGATAATTTATTCCATATGAAAATTACACTTACTACAACAAAAAAATCAATTTATAAAAAATGGAATTCACAAATTTGATTTTTATCTTACAGTATTATTAGTTGTATTAGTTATTATCTGTAGAGCCTCTACAGGACAATTAAATTCTTTTAAATCACGCAAGGGTAGAGTCGTAAAATGTAGGCAGTAGCATGAAGTTTTTCAAGTAGAATAATAAATGTTTTGAAATTTTGTGTCTGGGTCATCAACGACAGGCACAGATGTTAGAACAACTTGACGGCACTCAGTATGTATCCAAGTTGTTTTTGTTAAAGCGGTTTGTCCAAACTGTTTGTGAAGACCTAATATCTTTTATTTGAAACATGATTCGGTTTATCCTACATAAACTGTATTTTAATTGAAAGTAAAAACTGGGAATTCAGATATTTGTATGTACTGTTTAGGTGCATCAGCCGGAGGTTCATCGTGGTGCTTCAAGTTGAAAACGGAGAGAGAAGACAGAGACCGATATGGTTTCTTAAGTGTGAGTGAGTAAAAAATAAAAGTTGTTGCTCAATTGATAGGGTTTTCAAAATTAGGACGCTGGTTAACTACGTTACCTTTATAATCAAACTGGGGCAATTTTGGAGCAAAATTAGTCCAGCTGGGTACTCTAAAGGTTTACGTAAGCATTTTTAATTCTTGTTTCGGAATAAGCGCTAGACGCGAGGTGTTTTAAACATGCCCGGTTTGAGTCTGAAAATATTTCAGTTCAACATATTGAGGAACCTTGAATATTCTTTAATTTAGTAAGGGACTTGCCGTACGTATATCGGATTGAAATTTATTACTAACGTATTATACGGATTCATTAATCCATTTTTACGATCATACTGCTCTGCTTGTTGTTGAAATTCACCATTTTGCAAACTATTCACTTTGAAACAACAAAAACTTTTTTGGTAATATTGCAATATGAAGTAGGTTATAGCTGTATCATAATCATTAGTATGTTACTAAACTGATTGAAACCAGTTAGAAAAATGCGTTTTTAAGTAAGGTACACTTTAAAACGTGGTTCACTAAAATAAGGAAAATATTTAAAAAGTTGCACAGTCCCGATTTAAAAAGTAACGGTAGATACAGATACAGTGTTGGTTCTATGTTCAGAATAGAGGCGAAATTTGATACCAGCTTTGTCTCCCTAAGCCATTGTATAAAAACCCAAAATATCTTTGGTTTTGTGATCACTTATCAAATTGCTATCTGTTTTTGACGTTCACGATAATGGTTTTTGTTTCATAAAACGATTGACACCTAGTTAAATGTTGTCACATTTGCGCCACTAAATTTGTACATTTCAAGTGATTTTCAAAAGTACGAATCTAAATAGACACTCCGTTTTTTTATGCACTCCGCTTAGACAATTCCTGAGATGCATACGATATTTTAAACAACGTTAGATTGCATTAAGCAATGACAATTTTATTTTTTAATATTATATTAATTCGAAATTTTACAAAATTTTTATGAAAATGCTTAAAGTGTTGAAGCCTAACAAGTGAGCTTTGAAATTTTACCAGCATAGTAAGGACTTAATACAAAAAGTATCAAAATTTTTAGGTTAAAGTTCCTAGTTTGCAACTGGATTGATAATATGTTTTAAAATATATTTTGGTGATCGGGTTACTGTTAGTACCATGTGTTATCACTATTGTATGTTTAGGTTAATATAATTTTCATAATTATTATTGCAGAACGTAAAAAATCCTCAGTCATCAGTTTGAAATTTGTGTTGGGTTATGTTTTTAAAATCCAATGCTGGCTAATTGTTAGTGAAGTTTTACTGATTTAAAATCAGATGAAGCAGTTTTCTGGCGAAACGATATCAATGTAGGCTGTCGTTTTCTTGTAACACCCAACTATGTTTCGACCTACAATCAATGTAGAATTAGGTCAACAATAACCAATAAAAGTGTTACAAAATGTTTGGTTCAAAAATCATGCAAAAAACTAAAATGCAAGTTCTGTTTAGACATTAAGTTTTGTGAATATAATTTTATACCTTCATTGGCCCTTAAACTTAAGTTTTACTTACAATTAGTAATTAGTAATGCCTATAGCAATTTATGTAAAAATATCGTGTAAAAGTCAAAATTGTTGACGTTGCATTGCAATTATGCATAAATTTAGTATCATATCAAATGTAATTTACACAGTTGTGTTTATACGGTTTAAAAGCAACAGGACAAAGACGGTGAAAACATTTTGCGCCTCTGTTATTACATAAAGTAATTACATACTAGTTTCCTGTAATTGCTCGACATTGATGAAAGTTTTAAGAAGCAGAATAATAACCGCTAGTTTATTAGTTAATTTGGAAACGACAATGTTCGTAACTTACCGTTTTTATTTAAGATTATTTACGGACCTAGGAGATGTAAAAAATTAATGTTTGTCTCCCACGAAAACCCAGTTAGATGTCCGTACACAATAAAATACAATCTTTCACATTTTAAACTGATTCCTTTGAAATAGGATTGGGAATTCCTCGGGTAGTTTAAACAAATTGTTAAAGGCCTGAATGAAAAAACTAAATTTTTCTACAAGATCATGATATTCTTTTCTTTTGTATCTGTTAGGTAAGCACTACAGCCGTCAATCTTGACATTAGTTCAAATTCACTATTATGTTTTATTCCAAAGAAAGTACGCAGAAAACTTCCTAATAATGTAGTTAGGGAGATATGTAAACAAAACCGATTTGTTTCTCCATTCATTCATTGAGCAAGTTTAATTGAAATGTTAGGAAAAGATAAATCGTTTTGATTCGAATCTTCCAGACGTGTTCTATCGGATTTAAATCTAGGCTTGCAGCCTTTGACATTTATCTAAAGTATAACCCACATTTACTTTATAAAAAATAGCCACTAATTTGACTAATTTTCTTTCTAAATATTTGGATGCTGGTTATTCTTTGCTTAGGTAGTTTGAAGTCCTTTTATTTACACACTGATGAATAATGTAGAAAAACATTGCTTAGTCAGGTATCATATAGTATATAAACATTAATATTTTTTAAAAATACTTGCACCAATTAGCAGCTGATTTTAGCTGCCTTGGTGTTTCATTACTGGTCTGTTAATTACAACTTAATACGCACAAAGTGATTTTTGCTTTGCTTTGCTGCGAACTTTGCTGCAAACTTACAGTTGTAGGTAACGTTATTTGTATAATATCTTCAACAACAAACAAATGTGGTAAACTAATAGATGTTAGTGCTAGTGTTTCTGGTTAACAACAATTGCAGAATTACATTAGTAAAGCTTAAATACGAAGTCTTAAAGCCTCCAAAAGAATGTGTCGTATTTCCGCAAAAACTATGGAGCGCTAGAGTAGTTTTCAAAAGCACAACAAATACATCTATTGTATTTGGTATTTGGTTCTACCAAGGATTTTAAAAAGTGAAATAACATTTTTCGTAGCAGTACCACTATATTTGTTTTATTGGTGTTTCATGTACTCAAAAAACTTGCAATATTTAACTTATACTACGCAGTTTTGGAGGGAAATGTTTTTTTTTTTCAAAACATGATTTTATTTTTTCTGTATCTCTTACATACATTGTAGGTTGGTCTTATCATTAGACTCATTCAATGTATTAGTAGGATCTTTGGAATAGTTTTTATAGGCACAACCAAGCTTAATGTACAGCTGTGTTGAAGTACCATTTTGTATTTACATACCATAAAAATTTGGATTTGAGATGATTATTAATCTGAGCAAAGCAAAAGTTATTTGTTTCATGCAGCCAGTTTTTAAGTCACACAACACAAATCATGTGTTTTATGATGAATCAGAACACATGCATTTGTGTGGTTTCTTGCGGTTGGTACCAGTAACGGTAGAGAGTTTGTGCAAAGTGTTGTGACATGACAATACTCAAGATTTTAAAAAGTTACAGCAAGTAGGATTGAAAAATAGGGGTTAAAGTAATGTAAACTTGCTCCGTATTTTAAATGTTATTTGAATATACACGACGCTCAACGACTTTTATTTGAACGTTATTGGGTCCATGGATGAAAAAGTCATGAATAGTTTAAGATTTTTGTTACATCGGAAACAAAATCAGCATTGCTAAAATGTGCAAAGAGATAGTGAATGTTTTTAAAGTGTACTTCTCAGTTACACCAGAAATTCAACAGACTTTGTCTAGCCACATATATGAAGTTACGATTGTTAACTTAGTTTAATTAGTCGACTGTTTGGAACTCTACAAGGTAGCCTTAAGCTCGGATTTGCAAAATTGGAATGTAAAATAGTTTGGTTTTCTTGAAAAATGTATGTTTATCCCAAAAGCAGAATTATATCTGTAAATTTTACAATAAATATTTTAAGCTGATAATGTATATGTTGTGGTAGGCAAAGATATTGTTCGTGGAAATTGTACTGTTCTTATTACTATTGCTACAGTCTAAATATAAACGAATAGTTCGGTTTGTCGATTTTACTCCTAGTTTATTTTGTAAGCATACCAAGAAAACTGTAAATAAAATTAAGCATGTTATCATATTCAAATTATACTGTTTCTGTAATTCCTTCTCTACTTATCTAACGGTTTAGAAAGGTAATCAAGCTAAAGAATATACAATTTTTTGGTTTCATAGAAGTATTTAAAAAAAATCTTTGAGGACTTTGCAAATAGTGGGAAAACGCATTCATCAAGCAAAATGCTGCACATATTTTGAATTTCAGCAAAAACATTTTTAGTTAGATACACAAGATTTTATCGAACAGAAATCTAACAGCATTGCTTCTTCCCATCAATTAAATTAGCATGGTTGAGTATGTAGCAAAATGTTTTCTATCGTATTGGTTGATATGAACCAAAGTTTTTGAATTTAAGAGCGTACAGGGTATTTTAATTTTTGATGTTCAGTTTTAGGAAAAAGTTTTCCTGCACTTTCTATAAAAAAGGATAAGAAAATTCACTTAAGAGAACCCGTCCTTTTTAGGTATTTACCAAACACAAATACCCTATGTATACAGTATTTAGACAAAAATATTTTTAATATGCTAAGCAGGGGCAGGTACATTGCCTACAGTATCGATCAACGGGGCTCAACCCATCCAGAACCCAAAATCCACATGAGGCGTACAATGGAAAGGGCAGCGTCCACCAACCCGAATAATGGAAAGGGTAGATTGCAATGCAATGCAATTATTCCATGTTAAAATGAAATTTACTAAAGTTTTTCATTCAGTAACTCATGACATAGGAAGAACAGAATAATGCATACGTTTTTAATTCCAGCTAAAAAAGTATCTGTTAAGTTAACTTGATTTCATTGTATAGAAATCAAGCAATATTGTATTTTTCCATTTTGTGAATGAAACAATGATATGGTTGTGTGCGAATAGTAAGAGGCTTTATACTTATATTGGTCCACAGGAACTATAATTCTTTTGGCTTTGTGCTTGGGAAAGTAATGGCTATCCTTATTTCTAATGCAGAGTTTTAGGGACATATTTGTGTTGGCATATTTTAAGAACTTTCAGACAAAGGGGATTAAAACACCCTTGAAAGAATCAGTACGTCTTAGGTACTAACCAAGCACAGAAAAATCTACATACCATCGTACAGAGAGCTTTTTAAAAATGCATTGAATATGCCTTGCACAGGCTAGTGTCTAGACTGCATAAAACATTATGCCAAGCCTAAGAAACATCTGCAGCTGACAATATGTAAGCAAAATAAGGGTTGGATTGTTCAAGATCCATTCTTGGAAATCCTAATTCCTTCTTTATGAAAAGGAGATGGCTTTTTTGTTGAAGTTCTTCATATAAGAACGCTGAAGCCAAGCCCGTATTTTTTAAAGCCAACCGTTGATAAAATCCTAGGAAAACACATATTTGTGTGAGGATTAACTTGGGTACTTTGAGTTGTCGCCTTTTCATTGCTTATATTGCTGTATGCATTGTATAGTACCTAGCATCAGATTCACAATAAACGTTGGAGTAGTAATTAAGTATTGTTTTGCAAAGTTTTGTGCTGCTACAAATTCAAAAGATCTCTAGGAAAAGCACTAGATATAATTTTGAAGCTAATATTTAATCACTATTGATTTAAAAAAGTGCTCATACCACCAACAGAAATTTATAATTTAATTAGCTTCCAAGCAAAGTTTAGAGAATTTTATGAAACGTTCGTAACAGTGACTTTTACAAATGAAATCCCAAA
Source organism: Entomobrya proxima (assembly GCA_029691765.1). Lineage (NCBI taxonomy): Eukaryota > Metazoa > Arthropoda > Collembola > Entomobryomorpha > Entomobryidae > Entomobrya > Entomobrya proxima. Next base: position 49,694,109 of record CM056169.1, read on the forward strand.
AATAGTTTTACCAAAAGTTGGCTGGTTACTATGTTGTCGGTAAGTTGTACATACTCCAAAGTTTTAAATATTTTTTGTTTCCAGCTTTGCCTGAATAGTCAGTTTTGGTATGTTGATGGACTGTTTTGGAAGATTGTAAAAGTTATATTAATTTTATTTGTATTTTTTTAAATGTCCCAACAGATCTGCAGAACAGAACAGCAATCCGGCCAACTAGTTTATGTGAATTGTCAACTTTCTTCACATTAAACAGGATCGTCGGATTGTCTTTTACCATTACATGTTATTATAGGTTATTATGGTGAGTAAAGAAGCAGTTGTATTTATGGCGCTTATTTCTGAAACAAATTTATATGCTGGTTTATATTCTATATTTTGCTGTAATGTGTGAACATTTCTAAAATTTACTTAATTTGTTTAGAATGTAAATTTAGCTAATATTTCATTTGTTTTTTTATTCGCTTATCACTTACTAGAGCAGACGACTATGTGTGAGGAATAGTGGACTTTCTTTTTCTGGTATAACAAGGTTACTGGAGCAAGGAAGCTTTCTCCAAAGTTCTCTGTCAGTCGTTAAAAACAAGAGAGTTTCTAGTTTTAACACGCTTCTCCAAATTCAGAAGACAAAGGCAAGATTCGTGTAGTAAGCATATAGCTAAATAAGAAGGATTTTATGTGGCGGGATGCTAAATGGATACAGTTTTTTAACAAATATTTGACGAAGAATTATATAGGTCATATAATATAGAAATTTAGACATTTTGACCCAGTTCCAAATTTCAAGAATCTTCTTGCCATTGTAGTTAGGTTCAAAGTTTTCTAATGCTTTGGCACAAAATACGTTTTTAAAAAACTAAATTAAACGATGTCAATGTAGTACAAAGATTATACAAATTTCAAACTTAATACCCTACATTTATATGTAAGTAGCCTGGAATTTTTTACTAGGGTGCAAAACGTCATGGCAGGTTTCAAAACTCTCTGCAGAATACGATATTTGATTTTATAGCCATTGTCTTTGTGTGTATATTTTACAAGAGTATGCAATAGTTCATCGTGCAGTTTTAGAATAGGTGTTCACAAATTATCGGTATTAAGTCAAATCCGCCTGCAGCTTCAAAACTTCTTAACTGGTATTTAACCTTGACACAGTTAGAAACAAACTTTATTAAAATTTTGTGATTATTTCAATGTCGTTAAAAAGTGTTTATTCTATATCTGTTGTATTTATACATTGGCGTATTACTACAGGACAAGTTTTAACGAAACCCAGAAAGATAGAAGTTAGAGTCTTTTAAAAGTTGCTCAAAACCATGTGTTTGAGAACATTGCAAAAAGTTTAAATATTTTTACGCAACAATGTTATCAACATACAACAAAAAATAACACTCTAGCATCTGGTTTCTGAAAAATGGATATAAGTGATCTTGGCATATTTAAAACTAATCAGGTTTACAAACTACAAATCCAGAATTACCAACGGAAATCAAGCATTCAGGTACGTAGAAATGAATTTGAACGGCGTCAATGTAAGACAAATTTTTAAAATATCACTGTTAAAATGCAATTGAAAAAATGGTCGCAAGTGCGAAGTAGTTAAGTTGATAGGTAATCTATCTTAGGTTCTAGAAATCTTTAGTTTTGATAAACACAAATCACTAAATCCAATAGGTTTTGGAAATCTAAGACCTGCAATAACGCAGTTGTTTGTTCGTTTGGAAAAACGCAAATATGTTTCTCTATGTCACAAATTCTATCTTTATTGTGACAAAATTTTAGTTGTCCGTGGTACAACAAGAAAGTCAGATTAAGCGATAGTTAGATAATTGGAATACTTAAATTAGTTTAAGTCAGATTATTACATAAAAGGTACTGCAATTGAAAATCCTAATTATGTAGCTCAGGATTCTGTACTAATCAAACCGTTTTCGAGTTTAAATTTGAAAAAAGAACCAATGTCTTGAATCAGTTTGTAAAGATATGTTCCAAGCTTTCGTTTTGCATCGTGTATTTGCAAAATTAAGAAAAAAGATTTTAGCAACACTACTAAATGATAGGGCAATTATTGAGTATCATCTATCACGGTCATGGAACGGTTGAAAAAAAATATTCAATACCTGATTGATGTTATTCCTAGCGCATGTGCATAAGCTACCCAAATTGATCATAATTTAAGACTGAATTTCGGAATTTGTATAAAGCATGCAAACACAAACGATGAAAAGGGTTTACATGGGCTAAAGTGTACATGTAATACGGCAGGTTTAATTGCAAGAGTGTAAGTAATCAAAACAAGAAATATTACTACAACTGCCTTGAATATTTCACAGTTTACAAGATGACTTCAACTTTACAAAACGACAATGTACTCCCTGAATACTCTGCCTTGTAAACTCAATCACAAAAATACAGTTCTAAGTAAGGTGCACTTGGAAATGTAACAAGAATATTACGGATTTCAAAAATCGAAAGGCGTATTTTGCGCTATACAATTTTTCTCTGTATTTTTATAATAGTAACACCTAACACGCGTTTAAACAAGGCAAAGTTCGTTTTAAATACAAGTTCATGTTTTATGCTGACATTTCGCATGTAATCACGTATATCTTGTTCACGAACGAATAGCTTATATACAATGTGTGTACAACATTTAAATAATGCAGTTTAATCATTTTAGTAATCACAGTTGTTAAAAAATTTTGTATTTGAAAAAAAAATACGTTGATTTAAATCAAAGCTGAAATCCCTCAATATTTCAGAAATTCTAGACAGAAGTGTCTAAATACATTTTAGGCTTTTGGATGGAACCTAAATGTTGTTTCGTGCAAGTGTGGGGACAAGCATTGGTTATCTTGTATTATCAGCAATTAGGAAACCGTCTCTGGCAATATTGGATTCTTTACAGCGCATGACGTATTACACTTAAAAGGTTTAGCAAATAACAGACAATATAACTTAATATATTAAATCCTAATTCAACGGAGAAACGTTATGACTTGCTCCCAACAGTTATATTTGCGCGTCGTGATACAAGTTCACTTTTAGAATGTACCTAAATGAACTACTTACTTTAGAATTAATAACATATATATTTTTCGACTAAAACAAACCTAAAAATACTTTTTCTGTGCAATAATTCTGTTGTATGCAATTATCATAGACAAGCCAAAAAATGTGCAAAAATTATAAACTACACAAGTATTAAATTTTGAATCTATATGAAAGTGCAGATCCGTCAAATACGACTCGTAATTTTAATACCGTAGCAATAAGAAACTTGAGTAATAAATAAGTTATTGAATATAATTACGTTTTTATCTGCGTGTGCAATTGGAGACACCGTCAACAATGTGCAGGCTTTTAAAGCCCTAAACTTGACAGTTGAGCTGTCAATTTTTTTCTCAAGTAGATTACTTTAGACTTCGAAAAAACGAATGGTCTTGTAAGGTTAGCTTCTTTTATTATTTTAAAAAACCAAAACGCAGTTGTGCAAAATGTATTTGCAATACTATGCTATAAGTATATTATACTAACATGTTTTATGGACGATTTTTGTATAAAAATAAGCAGTTCGATTCTTTATCATGTGAGTTCACAATTGTAAGCCCTAAGTCAATGATTTAACAAGTACTGGTAAAGTGATCGTAAGTTGTAACAAAAATAAATGTGTAAATAAATAAATCCATTACAAAAATTTGGGAAAATAAGTAAATTTGATCATTTTACACACATTTTTTTTCATTTTAGATAATTAAGTATTCATGATTATGCATTTAATCTCAAATCGACTAAATTTAGTACGCATACAACTCAAAAGATTTGCGCTTCCTCTGCACTCAGACTGTCAAAACAACATTGAATTTACAAGTGTATTTGCGCGTTTCATTGGGCGACGTTGGACTGCATCTTATGTTCTGTAGATATTTCAATCGACGATGTCATGATTAGGTTATAAAAATGGATTTGACAACATAGCCTGAGTCTGACAACGTTGCAATAAAAGTACACATTTTTTAATTGTAAGGACCGGAAAAAAACCACACGTTAGGATTACCTTTTTTTACTAAAACTAAAATTCGCGGTACTAAGTACTGGCATAAATGGAATAAAAGTACAAAAAGGTTATTGCAAGAAATGCAAAAATAAGTTGTTCATGTCAGCAATCAATTTTTTCCCAGCTGGAAAGTGCTACAATGCTGTAAAAATTTAACCTTAGTACTATTTACATTTGTTTCTGGTCACCCTAACTTTAGGTGACTTTTTGAAGAAACTATTGGAAAGCCTGCACTATGTTGCACAATAAAGCAATCACTTAATATTTATTCAGCTGGAGTGAAAATCACAAGGGTTCCTTATGCACAGCAGGGAGCATTTCCGTACTAAACTGCAGTCTATGGATAAATCCTTTGTTAAATGCACAACTTAATTATCTGGTACCTAACGCGTAAGCTTTGAAGAACGCGTACTCTACTGGTGGATTGTATGGTTTCCGTTGTAAAGATAGATTAGAAAAATAGTGAAACGCATATTATGTCGTATGTATGTATTACACGCATAAAAAATCGTCTACCGTAAAAATAATGTTGCCTTCTTGAAGGAGTGTTTACTGCACTTAAACGCAGGTGTGTAGTCTACCTGTTACGTCGTAATATAGCAAACTACTGGTTTTACAGAAGAATATCATTAAATACCCTAGTTTAATTCCTAGAACCCCAGAATCGTTTGTGTAAAAACAACTTTGGTATTGAGACTTTTGTCTAACCCAAAAGCTATCGCCCAAAAGGCAAAACCCAGAATTGACCACACATTCCTGTAAGGATTAACTTTGAACGCTTCTCGTGTCGACTCTATAATACTTTACTTTCTTCAGGATAGTGTAGTACTTACCACGGTACCAATGAGTTGTAAAGGTGTACCTGAAACTTATGCTAATCTTCATAAATTGTCCGCTTTCTAGAATTAAAGGGTTGTTTCGATATTTTTCCCTCACTACATCAATTACAGGATTTTTTGTAGAGATAGATATTTATAATCATCCAACATTCTATCCTGCTGTGTGTATTTAGTACAAATTGGAATTGTGACTTTTTCCTTTGATTTTAACTTGAAAAGTTCTTAGTACCTATGTAGCCTTCAAGGTGGGCAGCAGTGCTCATCGCAGAGCTACTTCTTGTTTTGCCTCCATGTAATTCTCCTAGGAAAATAACTGTTGTTTGTTAGGTCGCCAAAACTTCATCCAAGGTAAGTCTAATTATTGTTTATATATAATAGAGTTGTATGTTAAAGTAGTGTTTGATGCCACAATTAATAGGCAAATTTCAACAACTGTACATTTAAGTGGCGTTTGACTGGTTGTTTGTACTTCGTTGAATTCTGTGTCAAGCGATAGTCATTTTATCACTTTTTCTTCTTTCAGATCTTCCCCATTATGCGCAAAGTCAAAATCTTTTGTTCAAGGTTCGACTTGTCTTGGCTAAACTGGATTCTAGGTTTCTTGCTGTCACGTGTCGTCTTGATGTCATATTTTAGAAGTTTAGTGCAGTGACACTTGGCATATTTCCTGGAATTGAAGCGGTAAGTAACTTATCCTATACGTAAGATTATACATTTTGAAGAACCTGAAGTTAATTATTATATTTGTGAATTTTAGGTTCATCATTTATTATGCATAATGCATTCCGTGATACCACAAGTACAGCAGGAGATAAGTTTGGTTGCTGGAGTTACATAGATAAGCCAGAAGCATGGATCAGGTTTAGTCCAGTGTAAAATTGACTTTTGCTAAAACGAAGTCAGTGCAGCTTCTTAATAACCGTCAGGATTTCGGTCAATGTAGAACGAAATATAAAGTGTTGAAAAGGAAAATTATTAGAAAATAATATGCAATTGGGATTGAGCTAGGGTTTGGGTTTATTTTTGCGCCATTTACTAACAAATGCAAGCAAAGGTTAGAGTACACAGTGAATATAAGGAGTTCTTACCATGTAATTTAGAATTTCTTCTGCATCCATTTTCAAGCTTAAGGTTTATTACTACATCTGCAAGTACAACCACCACTTAGAAATTTGAGAATTCAAATATTGTCGGTATTGGTTGAAACTTACATGATTTATTTATTACTGATAAATTATCAGAAAAATGTTTCCTGATCAATAAGTATTTACTCTACGTTTGACAGGGATTTCAGATGTGTGGTTTTGTAGTTTATTGTTTTATCTCTGCCAAATTTTTAAACTCCGTGTTCTGAGGCATTTTGCGTTTAAAACACACTTGCTGTATTTGGTGCGGAGTAGATAAGAAACGCGTATAAGCATTTTTTTAGATAGATGTTATAAGCAGGGCTCAAATGTTTTTGTCGGAATACGATGTTTAATATATCCTTGATTTCATTGCTTTGAATATTGACTCTTGATCAGGCGTCGCGAAATCAAACTAGGAAAAATGCAGCTAACTCAGAAGCTACCTACTTTTTTTACAAAAACACTTTCCAACAGCTTTACCAGTTCGACATCAAACAAATTTTCAAACTGTAGACTAACCGACGTTAATGTAGGACAAACGGTTAGAATTGTACTTACAGAATAATTACTCAATTTATTAAACAAAAGACTTCCAATACAAAAAATTCATTGAAATCACCAAGGTTACAGTTGAGCCTACATTTTCGCTTTCTAACAAGTATACGTGAATAAGCCGTTATAACTTTTTTGGCATTTAGTAAGTCCAAAGACAAATCAAAACCACGTTCTTTGCAGAACCAGGAAGAAGGTATAGTTAGTATTTTGTTCTAAACTGAAGGTTTTCGTTACGTATGCATCCCATTTACAAAAATGTTAAAGAAAATGCAAACAAACCTGATCACATGTATGTGCAGAATATATTTTATTACCAAAAGGCTGCAAACCAGTTCTAAATTTGCTCTTGGTACGAATTAAAGCTTATAAGAAGTAGGAAAGCACATAACTCAGCCAGCAGTTAGCCATGATAGAAGTGCTGAATGTAAAGCATTCTATAGTTTTCCATATGACACGGTGCAGGTCAAAATTTAGGTTGGGCGCAACATGACAAAAACTTTTAGGTTTATATTTCTGCTATACCTATCGAATTGCACAACGTTTGACATATTTTACACCAAAAATAAATCTTAGACAACAAAAGATTTATAAGTCTCGAAGTTTACTGTCGAAGATCTCATGTTTTCGTAGAACACTATTACGCTTCTTGAGACTTTGGTTTCGGCTTTGAAAAGAAATTGATAATAGTTTTTGCCAATGCCATTTTCGGAAGTCCTTCCAATTTAGCATGAAATCAGAAAATTTTGTTCGATATTAGATAATACATTATCTTTCATCATGCGTTAAAAATATTAAGTGTTATATATTGTTTAAAATACAATCATTTGTGGTGTACTAGCAAAATGTCTGCGAGCAATTGTCCGACTTACAAAGCTGTCAATTTATCTCTAAGTAAGAATCCCTTGGACGGACAGAAAGAATAATAATCGTGCTCGATGCTGCAACTTTGTAAACCTAGTGTACCAAAAGTAATATATAGCTATTGAAGAACCTGTGCTTATTGGTTGTCTGTAACTGTTTTACGTAAGTAATGAATTATTTTGTTGGAATCTTAAAAATGTAACGTAAGATTTCATATTAGCAATCACAGAACTATTTTACTCACAAACACAGTTCGAGTAGTTTTATTTAATTGAGTCGTGTCTCATCTAGAAAATTCTACCCTTTCTTGACGAAATAGCATGTTTCAAAGTTCAGAGTAAAATTGAGTCCTAAATTTGTCAGAGGTTATATCTAATTTTTTTATAGTTTTTTGAGTCAGGTTAAGAAATAAACACGTTAAAACGTAAGTCAATTAGTCAATAATAGAAAACTAGGAGGATGAAACGTACAGTCTCCAGCGGATGAATGGTTATTTTAGGATGACCTGCAAAGATTTCCCAAAATAGTGCAGGGTCAGAAAATAGGAGGCAGAGAAGACAAACAAATATGAAATTAACACTACTTGCTAACTAAAGCCATGTAACCCATTTTTGGAGCCGATTCTAGATCATGATCATAGTAAACTTCGGTGTAGTTATGTTGAAATAGTAATATCGAACGTTGTCAATGTAGGACAAAGTTTATCAAAAATGAGTGCGTTCAAAGAAAATGAGTTTGGAGAAACTGCTGGCAAAAATAGTGGTAAGGGTTTATTTAGTTAGTGAAGCTGTTGATTTTACTCTGGTAGGCATGTTCATCTTTGGTGAGGCACTAAGGTCTATTAGTTTCTATTTGATTGTTCTGATAATTGTATAGCCAATTCCCATAGTGATGTAAAAAAGCAAAAATACGTACGTTTGTGGAAGACATAGCCTAGAAACTAAGAAAACAAGTTTATTTGATTAAGACAAATTTTGCATTTCTGCTTTCATTCCGATCAATGAAAATATATTTTAGATTTAGATATTTTGTGCAGTAAGAGTAAATTTCTTTTGTAGTAATAGTTAGTTCCTTAAGCATACCACTTTGCAACGCGTTTTATAAATAGCTACGGCATAATGCAAAAATCCGAATATCAAGTTGGTATTTTGCTATGTTGTATTTAGAAGTTTTAGAAATTCCGTTATTTGTAATTACTGAAACTACCAATCATGTATTTTGGTTAGTTTGTCTTATCATTTTATTTCAAAAGTTACGCCTTAAACAATACCTAATCTTATTTGGTAACCCGCCAGTCAACTAAAGCGCATTACTATATTTGCTTTAATATGAAACTGGATCAAATGTTTTTGTGATCTCTGGTAAGAGCTCACGCAATCTGAAAAATCCAGCCCCGTTTGTTCAGACAAGTGGTAAAAACTTATAAGGTATGCAATTTTAGTTAAGCCTAAAAATTCGGCAACGAGGAATATTGCTTTGCAGTAGATGTTTTTTTCTGCTATCAAATCAGCATCAGCAAATCAACTTTACATTAGGTCGTATGAAATAGGTAGAGGCGGCTGACAGTTTAAGCATAAAGGACAGAGGATTTTCTAATAACGTAGTTTAGAATGCTTTCATCTTCTTGTTTTTGGTGCTTCAACTTGTTCACAAAACCTGAACCTGTTAGAATTGTTTATAGCAATATATTTTGTTGTTGTGTACAAGCATGGATGTTTTTCAACACGAATAATATTTTGCAATGCAGAAAATTGCAAGGATTAGTAATTACGAATAACAAGACAATCTGAAATTAGCGTTCGATGCAAAATTTTATAGAATGAAATAATGAACTCTATGAAATAAAAAATGCTTATACTTTTTATTCTTCCAAACGTAACAACGAAACTCTTTGCGTCAATAGTATTTCTGAAGTACGTATTCATCATTATTTTTTGCCTTTAAAATTACATGAATTGTTCTCGTTTGAGTCAATAAGTTTTAATTCCCCCTCCGCAATACCAAAGTGAAAATACATATTTATTGAAGCCAAAATGACGAATCATTTCCAGTGCGAAAACGCTGAGATAAAATCAAATCCTGGGAAACATTGTAAACTGATTAAACAATATCCTGTATTGTCCTTTAATATCCTTTCAGAGCATTGCATTTGTGCTGTACCTTGCGGTTTATACCAGCGTAAGTGTAAACTGTTGGTTTATGCAAGTTTTTGTGACTTGACAATATGCAACATTTTGAAAGAGAATATGTTAAGTAAAATAATCTGGAAAATGAAGTGAAAGAAATATAAATCTGCTCTATGATAGAAATGGCATTTTGAATCCATATGACGACTAGCAGTTCAAATGTTCCCGTCATAGAGTTCATGAATCAAAATTACATGCGTAATGGATTTCTTCGTTTTATTAGACTTTTGTTAAGAACTCTAATTTGCACAACGTATTAGAAGGTTTGAGTTTAGGCATTAGAATGTATTGGTAAGTAAAATAGCCTGTTTTCTTGGACAAATATGTTGACTCGGTTTTACTACAACAGTTTTGCGTCCGGTGGTCCATTTATATAGATAAAATTTAAGAGAATATGTATGAAGTTAATATTAATATTTTTGTTCGAACTATTGAAACCTTTAAAGAGTTGTTTAATCTGAATGTAAAAAATAATTTGTTTCCTTAGTGTTGTCCAATAAGCTAATATGAAAGGTTATATACTGCCTCTGTTTGTCGATTTTCCTAAAACATATTGAGGTCATATTAATTTAATTTCATTCGGATTTGTAAGCACAACAAAAAACAGAAAATATAAATAAATCTGTAATAAAAATTAAAATAAACAGTGTTCTCATTTATATTTTATATACTTTTTTACGGATTCGAAACTATTCTAGCTCTTTTTGCCAAAAAACTGAGTATACGATTATTCTATGCTTTCATGCAAATATTTCAAATCTTAAATTGGTAAAGTATGGACAGAAGGAGAAGGCATAAGTTTATCAATTGTACACGTTTCTATTTTCAGATAAAATAATTCAAATAAGATTCTACCGGACAGAAATCAAGCAATATTGCTATTTTCCAGTATTGCGTTTAAAACGCTATTATGGTTAGGTATGCAGAGCAACACATTTTTTACCTTATTCATCCATTTGAACCAATGGCTTTTGTTTTTTGTCTGGAACAATACAGTTTTTAGTTTCCTAATGCTTAGTTTAAAAAGCCTATGCTCCATTTTTTAAGGAAAAGGATTAGAAAAACCCTTTAAAAAATTCATGTATTTGGCATTAACCAACCATAAAAACTATACATACCCCACGCAGACAGAGTTTTGACAAAAATGCATTCACTATGCTAAGTACGACCAGGTGTCTAGACTACATTCAATGTTGTGCCAAGTCACAGAAAACAGTCTCAACTGAAATACTGTGAAGTAGAAGGTAAGTTTTATTGTTCTAGATGAAATTCCTGGAAGTCAGAGTGCCCTTCTTTGTGAAAGGGGTTCAGCTTTTGAGGGGATTATTCAAGAAAGAATTAAAACCAATCCTTTGTTCTAAAAGTTATTGCCATAAAAAATTTCATGACTTACAAACCATCTGTGTGAGGATTAATTTTGGGTACATTGGTTTGTCGCCTTTCCTATTATATTTTTTGGTGTTAGCATTGTATGGTCTATGGTAAGTTTACATGCAAAATTTCTCAACTGATTACATTTTAAAAGCATGTAACGTATAGGTACATTTTCCAGAGCTTCGACTTTACGATATCAAAATTTTAATCCTTAAGTAATTTGCCATTGTGTTGAAACCCAACGCGCTCTTCCTCCATAATGTGTGATTTTCCTTTCCTTTATTTCGTCTTCTAGGAAAATTTATAGGTTCAGTAAGGTTCGCCTTGTGGCTCAACCTGATTTTGTGCTAGCACTACCGTGGAAATCGCAGCTTAGATTTTTTAGCTCGTGAATAATCCCGGTTGATTCCTAAGTATTCGCATAGCACCAACGCAAACTTGTACCTCAATTAGCTTCCTAGGAAAGCTTTCGCTGTTTCTGTAAATTGTCACCGACAACCACCTGTGACGTTTTCAAGTTTTAGCGCACGTAAGCTGGCTTTTCTGTATTTGGTAAGATTTACAATGCACCTAAAGTATTTGCTTTTCTGAGCATAGTTTAAATAATAAATCTGGTATTGTCTTTGAATTGTCAAAAGGCGAAACAGTATTACTAATTAATTTGCCCTGGTTTTTTATCCCACCAGTTACCAAAACTGCCAACCAGCAGGTGTGACCTTTCAATTTTCTTCTGACTAAACCGGGTCATTGGATTGTCTCCTGGCGTTGTACGCTAATATGGATTCTCTTTGGTGAGTGAGAAATGCTTCTTCGCAAAACATATTCACGTTTACACACAAAAGGTCTATGCATTTTCCATTTTACTTTTTGTTGTCTGTGTGTCTTACTATTTACAAATTGAATTTGTTTGCTTGAGAGAGACGTACAATAAGCCACAATTTGATTAAAAATATTGTATTGTCATATTTGGTGTTTAAACTATATGTAGCAAACAGTGGACATTGTCTGGTGTAATTTGGTCGTCTGTTTATTTCTCGGACGTCATATGATGCAAATTTTTCCAAAGAAAGACGACATTCAGACTACTGAGGTAAATTATATTGAATTAAATTTTACTTATTAAAGTAAAAATTACAGGTTGCGAAAAACAGGAAATCTACACATTTGCTTGCACTTTTTAGGTTCATCAGCTAGAGAGTCCACACGTTTTTCCAAATTCAGAAGACAACAAGAAGACCTGAGACGTAAGCATGGAACACAGTTCCAAAAATTGTTAAGTTTTCAAACTTAATCGTAAGTAAGTGGTAGTTACGTATGATTTAAATTTAGACAACTCGATCTAGTTGCTCTTTGTTGTTGATCTACATCTGTCTAGTTCGTTTTTACTATGGTAGTTTGTAAACTTTCTTATGGTTTGGTAGAAAATATGTTAAAAAGAAACTAAATTGAAAATAGTCAATCTAGTACAAATTTAAACAGATATCAGGATTAAAACCTAGATTATATGAGCAAACGGTGAAGAAAAAATTGGTTTAGGAGAGTGTGAATAATATAGGTCGCCTCTGATGGTACGAACTTCTTTGCAAATTTAACCTATTTTATATCCATTTTTAGTTTTTAGAAAATCATAAATCATTTAGAACTTTTGGTATTACTTCGCACAAATGTTTTTGTCATATAAAATACCCAACTTCCAAATGGTGTTAAATAAACTGATACACAATACACACATCAGTGTAGTATTAGGCACACGTTTTAATGAAAACCGACATATTGGGCTTAGAGATTTTGACAATGGTTTGCAAATAAGCCAAGGCCTCAGGGTACATTATAAGACTGCAAAGAAGTGCAGTGGTAGGGTTTAGTGTGGTTACAATATTACATTATTAGCTATGAAAGTAAAAAATCTAGGTACAGGTTCTGTTAGGTTTGACTTTAAAAGTTTCTTGCTTGATTCACGTAAACAGCAAACTCATAAAACTCAAAGAAGAGCACTTGGTTCTTGTATAACGGGCACTAAAACATTTAGAAGTATTTCTAATGTATTTATGTTTGGGTAAATGATTGCAAGTGCAAGGCAGCGTTACTTTTTTCTGCAAAGCACCCGTGAGTGATAGCGTAAAAATCTAAAGCAATTAGTGTTTAATTGCAACCTATATATAGAACTTTTTGTTTAAATGGAGCTTGGCATGCTTCTTAGCATTTGCGATGACACAAGCTCTAATTTTCTTTGAAAATCTCAATTTTAAAACATTGGTAAGAAACACGCAGTGGATTTGAATGCAAATGTTTTAATTAAAACCGTAAATGTCTGCAAAACTACTTTTATCCAACAGTTGCTAAAATAGTCATGAGTATGAAAAACACAATTGCAAAACCGGAGTATACCATTTTTCTCAGAGTTAAGGCCCTTTCTCCATTAAAAACAGAAGAGGTCTTAATAAGGGTTTTAAAACTTGCAGTAACAATGAGGACCGAAATATTGTACTATAAGGTATATAGGACATATTTAATTTAAATTGAATTCAGTATAATTTTAACGACTAGGTGTTTGTATGAGGCATTTAAGCTTTGTTACGATTATGCAATATTTAGAAGTCTCTATAATGGTTTTTTTGTTCAATCTTCATTTTAACTAGCATTACAATTTTATTGCTGACAAAATTAACTCTATAACTGAAAATTGGTCAATACCAAAATTATTGACAAGAAGTTATACTTGCTTAAAATGCATCCAAGTAAATTTTGTCAACTTGGTTCTCTAGACTCATTGAAAGCAACGTGCAAATATTAAGCATGTAGGTATGCTTCAAACGCAAACTACTATACATGATTTAAAGTCGTTTGTTTCTTGTTATACGTCTCATTTTAAGGCATTAATTATAACAAGCTTTTTGCAAATGTTGAAAGGATGCAAACTTACTAGCCTTAGGTCTTTAAAGATTAAAAAATTAATTTTAAAATTAATTTTTAATGATAGCTTCTTCTAGAAAGACTTTGGTTTCAAGCTTATTATGGCTTTCTCTGCAATTACAAAATCAAAATAATTCAGTAATTAGTGATGTTTCCCTCACAAAACCGGTGACGATATCTTTTAGCAGATCCGCACAAAGTTAGCATAGAACAAATAAATTTAGCTATGTCAAGGTAGGACAAACTATATCGAAGTATCAACACAGAAAACAAAATATTTACTACAAACCACTTTTTAAATTTAATAAACTTGGAATTGGATGGCTTTCTGGAACTATTTTAGGATTTATTCCGGAATTGCCTTTTGACATATCACGGTCATATTAATTCATGGCCAGGAAAATTGAAAGGGGTACACTTAGCTTCAAAAGTCACTTAAAATAGATCAAATTGGCACTATTAACAGGATGAAGTTTTTCTTAAAATGTTCGTAGTCTGTAGTAAAGCTGCGATCAATAGGGCTTCAATGTGTGAGTTTTCAAAAGTATAGAATATTTTCGTTTTGCACAATGCAAGAGGAAAAAAATGATAGTTTTATACTAAATACTTACGAGTAACGTACCAAAATTATTTAACAAAAAATAAGTTTTTTAGCATTACAGAATTTGTAGTTTTGCAGATATCCTTCAGAATGTATCCACGTTTTAGCACAATAGGAAATTTGCTAATAACTTTAGCTGCCTGCTGCTTTAGTGAGCTTAAAATTTCTAGTTCAGATAAAGTCAATGTAAGACATAGTTTTGAAAAAATTAAACATTGGAACAAAATATTTGTGACACTTGTGATTTTTTAAAACATCTACTTGGTTGTCACAGTAACTGTTTCTGTTAGAAAATATTCCATTCTGCCATAGTTTTGGACCATTTTTGCATTTGGTATTTAAGACAAATCAATCAAAAACACTTAAATTTATCAAATCTTGAAGCTGACTAAGCTAGCTTTAATGGAAATAGGTTCATATTTAATAACGGGTTCACGAACTCAGAGGAAACATCCTTCAGAAAGCCCTAAACCCTCAGTATGTAAATTTATCGCTTTAAGTAGTTACATAAGTTTGATTTTCACAATGCTGTACTACCTAGATTACAAAGTATCGATTTAGGGTTGGTAAAACAAAACATACCACGATGGTAAAATTGCACGGCATAACAGTTGTTAAATAATGTGATTTAATAGCAGTTTCTGCACTACATATAAATGACAAAAGATATCTATGAAACAAATATTGGTAGAAGGTAAATAGTTTAAAAATGAGCTTTCAATGTTACTTAGCGTGTTTTGTTTCTGCCCAGGAGAGTGATGATAGGGAGAGTAATTTTGTTGGCGCAAATTGGCAAGGTGACGCTTTGCATCTTTCAAGCTGCAAAAATTTTATTTGTGTATGACCCGAAGGAAATTTAGTTCTTATTTATAGATTTGAATTTTAATCAAGGTAGATTTAAGACAATACATATAAAAGAAAACAAACAGGAATTTGCACAGCCGGGTAGAAATAAATTAAGTGTTGAAAGAATTTCTGCTGTCCATAGCAATAAATATTTACTAAGACAGTGCCAACATAAACATATCACAAGCCTGAAAATGTAGTTCATGCGTTTGTCTACATAATTAAGATTTCAAAAGTATTATGCTAATATCACTAAAAACAATATCGTGCTTATTAGCCACCGTCAAAATACCCAAGCAGTTACGGATTGATTTTGACGTGTAGGCGTATCCAAAAAATTCCTAAAATTAATTTCGAAAGAAATAAAAACACTTTTTTTTGCCAGTTAACATTCAGTGCAAGTACATGTGTGGTAATACTAAGCAAAAATACAACATTTCACTGTGTGCCTCAGGTTTTCTAAAAATGCTACTTGTATTATTACCAGTAAAGGCATTTAAATTAATCCAAAAATTCGACCTAGAAGATAGTACACGTTGAGAAACATTTCAACTCAGGGTTATATAATTTTGTAATTTGCGTGGAACAATATTTTCCTGAAGGTTGCAGTAATATATTGCTACTAATAAATTATATTAATATTTGTGTGGTGGTGTTTATTACAAATTACTTGGCAAAGGTAAATTACTTACAGTTGTATTATAATGTATTTTGTACAAATATTGTCTAATAAATAAACAAATGTAAACACATTTTTTATAACACTAACTCCAGTAAGATAGATTAGCCATTTATTTCAATACCGAACAGATTCACATTACTATTTACATACGTTTTCTGATAAATTGCAAAGTATATCTAGGAAACAACATGCTTTAAAAATTTGTATTTTATGTTCCTGACAGGCGTAGTTACAGCCTAAAACCTTAATGCCGGAAACCACATGGTATAACATTCGCTCCAGATATCAAACCATTCTGAGTATGTAATCGTTTATCGCTCATTTTGCCTCTGAGGTATGTTGCAAATAAGTTTGGTGCATGAATACCGTAACTATCTTACCAAACAAGCACAAACAACATCCGCAATTTTCCATTATTGATCCAACATAGATTACTATATTACGCATTTTAAGGGTTTCGGTACTCATTTCTGCGAAACTTTCTGTTCTTCTGATCCGTTTTTTTCGTATGCTTTCAGTCTTTACTTCGTCATTAATATTATCATGTTACTTAATCAGGAACACATTAACTTTACCATACTATCCAACCGAAACTCTGCTAAGATTTGCAATCCGAACATCAAGTGGGGTTGTTATATAATTGCCTTTTCCATGTCCAACAGATTTGTCTAGTTCGATAATTTAAAAAAGACCGATTTTTTATCGTCAGATTAGTAAACTTTAGTAGGCACAATCATGGCTTAACCAGTCTTTGCATAAATCATTTATTTGAGCTAACTTTCCTTTTTTAGACTATGACGGAAATAAAATATTCGCTAAGGACATGCTGGTGTCATTTCTTTTCCAAAAGTTTCCTTTGCAAATCCAATAAGCAGGAATTGTGCAGTAATTAAACTGTCAACGCCGAGGTATTTCTTAATCTTTATCAGAAAAGTTGCTAGAAAATATCTGTTAAGAACAAAATGATCCCAACTTTATTTGCACATTTAAAATGTTTAAAAAAATTAGTATAATCTGCTATCATGAGAATTTTTAAAGCACACCAACAGCAAAAAAGTATAGTTTCATGAAAACTTCATATTTTTTAAGTAAAAGTTTTATAATTTCATCATGCATTTTAAAATGATTTGCAAATAGTTAATATTCAAAATTACCACAAGCTCCTAATCAACAAAATGTTACACAAACCTACCGCCCAAAAATATATTTTATTCGTTGCATCACTTTCATTACTTTATCAGTTACAAATCCGCAGATAGCCCATGTAGTTGTCCGCACAAATTATATTTCCCATCCACGAAACGTTGTGTGAGGTGTACGTTGCTAAAGTATTGCCTGGATAATGTACGCGATCAAAATCGATCAGATTTCTTTGTTTCTAATGCATACACGCTTGTTTATTTTGTGCCTGTGCCTCCAGCTCCAACAGCAGCACAAAAACCTTAAATACATTTTGAAGACTTCCCGTTTAATGTAATGTTCATGTATCAAGTGGATAAAAGGTTGAAAACATTTGTCATGCAAACGAGGAAGGCTCTTCCAAGTAAAACCTAACCTTGAACGTTCTGCTTCAACTTGAGTAAAAATCTCAGCCAGTATATATAATATCTCTTTGTTTGAGCAAAGCACAGGCGAGGAAGCATTAATGTTCTTGAAGCATGTGCACGTGCTTTAGCATAAATTTTTAAGCTTTTCAATGAGTAACCGTCTGAATATTTAAAACCTAATTAATTCGTTATCCTGGACGAAGCAGACTATCTAAAATATGATTTCCTGGTTGTCTTTCATTCAACTTTAATTGATTGTGCCATCGTGGCTCCGACAAGTTTGCAAAAGAAACTTTAATATCAAAATGGCACGTTTTCTTCAAATCTTTGTTGTTTTTATTGCAATAAATTTTAACATGATTAGAGCAAAACAGACGCATACTTCACTCTCTGAAAATATTTCATCTGCAAAATCCCAGAATATTTCTAAACTAAATGTTGTGGACGTTTTCTTCTCGTTTCTAAACGAAAATATAAATCATATCAATTCTTTCATAAATCCTACGACAAACCCAATAACCTCAACCACCGCAACAACCCAAACATCTTCAACAACATGGGCAACCTCAACAACCGCAACCACCGCAACAACCTCAACAACTACGACAATCCCACCTCCAATCACTACACCAGAAAAGTGTCGTAAGAGTAATGACTTGATCATTCTGGTTGATAGTACTGGCGGCTTGGAGAGAGACCAATACTTCAAGTTATTAAATTTCACTGCAGCGTTGGCATCGGACAGAAGATTAATCACATACCCAATTAGCGGAGTTGGGGTGTACACGTTTAGTTTTGAAACGTTCAAAACATTTAATATTTCGCAAAGTTATGCAATGGCAGCATGGGAAATACGTTCAAAAGTTTTTGCTGCTGAGAATTTTGGGGAACCTAGGAGAACTGATATTGCATTGGGAAGGGTAATGGAATTTGCAAAGCATTAAATGGCATTGGAACGGGTTATGAGTATGTTTTAATGAGATTTGTGTAGTTAATTTGGTAATTGTGTTACAGGCTATTCTAGAACTACATGGAATGCATTTAAGGACTAGAAGCATTTTGGTAATAACCACAGGCCGTTCGTACATTCCACAGTTTACTCAGCAATATGCCGATCAGGCTCCCCGTTATGGCATCCGTGTAGTTGCAGCAGGAATAGGCAATACGGATGAGCATTTGGACAAAGAACTGGAATTGATTACGGGTGGTGTGAAATCCCATATTTTTAGGTCAAAAGAGTTTGAAAATATTTCAGATTTGCTGGGCCCTGTTAGCAGAATACTTTGTTGGTAAATCGCAATTATTTTTACTTGACTTAATTTTATCAAGTTTGCCGCACTTTATGTCAAAATGTACATGATTTATAATATAGAATTTAAAATATATACGGAGAATTTATAACATGAACACAAAAAATGGATTTAACGTGTTAGGAAAAACGGCTGGCAGTGCTGTTGTGTAAAGCTAATATTTTAATGTACTTAATAAAAATCCAAATGATGTACAGCACCCCAAGACCCTGTTTTACAAAGTATTATAAGCATAAGGATTCAAATTTTACTCATTTTTATATTGATATGGTTGGCTTAAAAAATAACTACCCACGTTTTTTTAAACAAAGGTGAAGGTTTTGAGTGTGCAATTCTCCATTTATGAAAGTCGCAGCGTGATTTAGGAGTATGAGTTGTACTAATTTGAGCAATATCCAAAATAAATATTCACGTTAAAACTTAAACGCAGAACATTCTGAGAAGGAGTTTTGGTGATTTTCACATTTTTTGAGCATTTCGTCAAAATTAGCACATGTGTACCCTTTTGAATTGTGAATTCAAAAATAAAAGGCAATATTTTATTTGTCTGCAAAAAATCATTGGTTTGCTGCATTTTCTAGGCAATCCTTTGCAAATGGAAAATAATTGTAAAATTTCCGGAAATGGATGATTTTTTGAAGCAAAGGCATGATTTACTGTAAATTTTGGAAATTCTGTCATTCGCTTATGTATAATGTGCAGTTAAATTTTTACATAATATTACTTGTAGAATAATATATCTTGTCACAGATTAGACAAAACTCATGATTATATAATAAGGTGGATAGAATCAGAAACTAACGATCGAGATCTTCCGTTATTAGAATTTAGTTTTTAAGCGTATGTGCTCACAGCAAAAAGAGTAAGATGCAAAGAAACATTGGCTTCTGAAAAATACGTTTCACATGATTGACGAGTAAAGCCTAAGAAAACTTTGGAAACAGGGATATTATAGAATATAGTTGAGCACTGCATTGAAACTTTGAAGAAAATACCGTTCTTATATAATTGAGTTACATCTTTAGCAACGGTTCACAGGGCAACAACGACAGGCAGATTATTTTGTTTTAATACCTTCGCAAATTCCATTAAAAAAAGAATGAGTGTTCAAATATTACACGGAGTGGACGGCTTCAAGTAACATTTAATGACAGTAAGGTAAAACAGATAGATGAACCAAGTCTTGGAGATTTAATTGTATGAGCTAAGGAAGAAACAGCCAAAGCATCTAAACAACGAATTACACTGTCTTCACAGATACAATTTTCTACAAGTAATATGTAATGTAATAATGTAACTCATTTAACTACACAATATACATAAGCGAATGACAAGATTTCCTAAGTTTACAGTAAACCATGCCTTTACTTCAAAAAAACATCCATTTCCGGAAATTTTACAATTATTTTCCATTTGCGAAGGATTGCCTAAAAAATGCAGCAAACCAATGATTTTTTGCAGACGAAAAATTACATGCCAAAATAAAATTGTTTTGGTTCTAGGTTGACGGTATAAGTGAAAAATGGATGACCTAATGTGACCAGTTTAATACTATTCGAAGAATACTAGGATTTTTTTAGTTTTTTGAAGATAACTTTTGTATGCATCAAAATCTGGAAAATCATCGGGATGCCCATCCTAGAAAATTTGTTGCTTGTTTTAACAAAATAAACCTCAAGACGGAATTAGGTTCCATAGTGGAGATATTTGGAAAAATGTATGGACAAGTATACCAAACTTAACAGAATCCATCGTCGTAAAAGTGGTCGAATGGTGTTTCCGTCTGCGTCATTTAAACGGTTTAATTAATATACCAAATTAAAGCCAATGAAAAACGACAGGATCGTATCGTATTTCTCAGTTTTTTGAAACACACACTTACAAGAAAGTTATGACCATATTAGTGAAACTTTCCATTTTGTCCAAAAATCCATCACTAAATATTCAAAAAACTAAAAAAAACCTAGTATTCTTCGAAGGGTATGAAAATGGTCACATTAGGTCATCCATTTTTCACTTAAATATACTGTCACCCTGGAACCAAAACAATACTATTTTTGAATTTACAATAGTGTCATGTAAAAATGTTCTGATGAAAGTTCATGAGATTCCATGTGAATTCATTTCCAACTAGGTAGTTAAGATGCTCTAAATTGTCAGCTAAGCTTTAATCTGTCTTGATGTTTAAGTAGGCATTTACGCTAGCTTGACTATGTCAATGCTGCTATTTAATCCAAATGTATACCTATTTATATGACCTGATTTGTAATCCTGACCTGACCTAATTCATTCAACTTTGTAAAATTCATTCAGTCACAATCATTCAGTCAAGTTCAGACATTCGGAAATAAACAAGCAATTTGCAAAAGCAAAACCTTCCACCAAGTTGATCAGCCAGCTCGCTGGCTTGATCAAACTCATTTCCACCACAAACTTTCCGGGATTTTATATTTTCTGGAAACTTTGTAGTTTCCCATCCCCTTCTCCTTTATTCATTCACAATTTTATTGTGACAATATAAAAGGGTACATATGTGCCAATTTTGACGAAAATCGTAGAAAGTGCCCAAAATTTGTCAAAATCACCAAAACTCCTTCTCTCTACTATAATCCAAAATCTAATTAACCATGTTAAGATATAAAATAGTTGTAAATATTTATAATATTTAAATATTTTAAATCATTTCTTATAATCATATAATTAAGTACCCAGAAATATGCATCCAGACAAATTTACATGACGTAAAATATTCAGCGGAAATTAAATTCTGCTATGCTACTGCATATGATTGTAGAAAACCGTGCAACTCTTCAACGTTTCCTTAGTTCACAGCAGATAAGTTTATTATTAAAAGAGCCCACTGTGTTGCATTCCAAGCTTCTTAGCTTTCACATTCCTAATTTTTTTTACAAATTACACATTAGCAGTTCATACGTTTGGGCTGTGTATGAAAAAAACATTAAAGTCGGCAGAATAAAAGCATAAGATAAAGCTGTTTATTAACAATGGATTCACAGTAGAATCCCCAACAAATGCAACAAACAAATCTTCTTTCTCCAAACGTAAAACGAGTCTGCATATGCTAGTAAGAAGAATGCAACAGCAAAATTGTACGTACTTGTTAGGGCATACGGCAAAGGGATTTACGTCACATTTTTAGTAAGCTAAAATCTAGCCTCGCCAAAATAACAAAGCAATTATTAAGCACGCAACTTGGCCACATGTAGCAAAGTAGAGAAAGCAGTCGTACTTTATTGCTGATGTAAACAAAGTTGAAGCAACAAACAAGTAGTATTCACTTGACTAATTCATGACAAAATTAACAAAATCCAACCAAAATCTCATGTGCCAGACAAGAATTTTAATCCTGAATTGTAGTGCCCAATTACGTAATGCAAAGAGAATTGCATATAAAGAGAGTAGACACTAAGCAGGGAAAAAATACCAAAAAATATCAAACAACTGATCCAATCTGACCAATAGCAGCGTTTGACGTATCCAAACCGCCAATTGGATTGGCAGAAGGGGATACGCCAGACGACGCGATTGGCTGACAACCAGGGTTTGGATTTGCACTGTTTTCCTGCATCATGTCTACTCTACTAGATTCTCTTTGTACGTAATGAAGCAAAATTCAACTCAGGTGCCAAACAAAAGTTATAACCAAAGAAGATAGAATGCTCTTGACTCAAGAAGCAAAATTCAACCTAAATCTTTTGTGCCAAACAAAAATTCTATGTAGGAAATGCACTATTCTATTGTAACAAGGTAGTCGTTGTGATGATTGACCTGCGACAACCTTTGACCGAATGGCTTGAAGTTTTGCAAAGAGGTCTGCATTACTGTGTCACACGTCTGTGCGAACTTTCAATACGGTAAAACCATTACGGAGATATCGCACGGACGGACGGCTTTCGCGAAATTAATAAGTAGCTTTCGCAACTTAATAATCGTATTTTGGTGATCTGTGCACAAAACGCATTGGAAGTGCAAATTATATAACAAGCACGCACTCGTGAATCAGCCAGCAATTTGCAGCAACGGCAAATTGCCTTAACGTCGTCCACTAATGACGTAACTTTAAAAAACCGATTTTTCGAGCGACCCACTGACCCCTGTCACTAGTTTTTAACATTGTAGGATAGGACACTTAACATAGGCCGTCACCTTTCAACCCGAGAGACCCACCGACCCCTAAAAGTGATGTCATTAATGGATGACGCCTTTAAGGCTCGGATTGCTTTAGAAAAACCATACAGTACATATGCATTCAGGTTCGTAATGGTAACAAGATCGCTTTATAGGTTAGCCTTACGTTTAATATTGTAAAGCCGATTTACCGCTGATGCCAGGGGAATTCCACGGTGAAAATTTTGAACATCCTTTGGTCTAATCCCAATCCCTAATTCATTTAAAAATTTTGTCAAGGAAGAACACATAAACAGTCACAAACCTTCCCGAATGAAGTTACTTCAGAATAACTTCACAACGTGGAATTGATTAAGGTAACATGACGATCATTGTAAGTAAAATGCAAGCCATTGCTACACGGCTTTGTGTCGAGTATAAAATACTCCAAGGATTGAATGAGCAGTGGATAATAAATGATTGCCATAATCTTGAGCTCAGCAAGCGTATCAAAAATAAAATAAGTGTTTAATGTCAAAGGTTATACTTTAAAGATTTTGAGTCATTATAAATTTATCTAGTTTGCAATTTATTGTATATTTAACTGGTATATATTTTTGCCATTACACACAGAAAACGTTATGACCATCTGAGTATCATGTAACTTTTTAACAATTTGATAAAAATAACCACATTCATTTTACAAGCAGGTAATAATTTATAAATTGTATAACATTTTAAATACTACATGATTCCATACGAAGTTTTTTCTTTACTCTAATTGTAAAATAATTTTTATGAACTGTAAGCCGCCTGATGATGTCAATAAAATAAGACGAAACCGGTCGCGGGACATATCAGCAACCAAAGTGACAGAAGCCATTATTACAGTTTATTTAAAACAGCATACCAATGTACGGAAAGCACAAGAGCAAGAAGGAAGTTTTATTCTGGTGGTCAAAAATAAAATAAGTGTTTAATGTCAAAGAAAACGTTATGACCATCTGAGTATCATGTAACTTTTTAACAATTTGATAAAAATAACCACATTCATTTTACAAACAGCCGCCTGATGATGTCAATAAAATAAGACGAAACCGGTCGCGGGACAAATCAGCAACCAAAATGACACAAGCCATTATTACAGTTTATTTAAAACAGCATACCGAGTACTTGATAACATTAATAGAAACCAGCTTTTAAGACCAAAGTCCGCAATATTAAGAACATTTCTATCATTCCATAATCCAAGTTTACTACAGCAATTCGAATTTAAAGATACAAATGCCATTCCAAAAAATTGTTCATTTCTAGTTTTACCTTTTTATAAAAACATACATGCTTACAATATCTAAGTAAAACAAGCTTTCATAAGAGAGCTACAAAAATGCAACAATGCTAGAATTCGTGCATGTATAGAAAAGGTAGATATTATGATAGCTTTCTCAATACCAAACTCAGTGCAAAGATTCGTGGACAAGTTCTCATTAACAATGAACGGTGGGTAGCAGACCAACTCTGTATACTTGTCTATAGTCCAATATCTACGCGCGTATTTCTGTTTACCTTTCTGTGTGTATTCACAATGTAGTAAAAATCTTGTCTTTCTTCAATGTACGAAAAGCACAAGAGCAAGAGAGAAGTTTTATTCTGGTGGTCAAAAATAAAATAAGTGTTTAATGTCAAAGGTTATACTTTAAAGATTTTGTGTCATTATAAATTTATCTAGTTTGCAATTTATTGTATATTTAACTGGTATATATTTTTGTCGTTACACACAGAAAACGTTATGACCATCTGAGTATCATGTAACTTTTTAACAATTTGATAAAAATAACCACATTCATTTTACAAACAGGTAATAATTTATAAATTGTATAGCATTTTAAATACTACATGATTCCATACGAAGTTTTTTCTTTACTCTAATTGTAAAATAATTTTCATGAACTGTAAGCCGCCTGATGATGTCAATAAAATAAGACGAAACCGGTCGCGGGACAAATCAGCAACCAAAGTGACAGAAGCCATTATTACAGTTTATTGCAAAATTGGCTACTTTTTGGGTGTTGGAACGGTGGTGTAACATTTTGCCTCGGCACCTGCGGAGGGAATCAGTTTTTAAAATTTGGGAGACATGTGCTGAGCACATCCAGCAGCAGCAGCAGAATTCACGCCCCAAAATATCCTCATCGTCATCCTCGTCCGCAGCAGCTCACCACCACCACACCACTATCACTTCTCCTTCAGAGCTTGCCATGGCCAGATGAGCAAGCTGGACTCTCCTTTCTACCTTGCCTTGAGCAAGTTTGTCTATTTGTCGTGTGCCATTTGGCCATTAAATTTGTAAAATAATAAATTATTCTTTAATAAAGTTGACGAATTAACTGCTAAAACTGCCTACGAGTCACTGAATAATTTTCTGGTTGCGCTGATCCTGTGATACGAACCTTTTTCTGAAAAATAGTGTGATGCGACTGGAGCATAAAAGTTAGGCACGCCCATACTCATCAAAATTAACTGTTGAGCGCCAGAAACGCCCCATTTATCAACACAGTTTATTTAAAACAGCATACCATTTTACAAACAGCCGCCTGATGATGTCAATAAAATAAGACGAAACCGGTCGCGGGACAAATCAGCAACCAAAGTGACAGAAGCCATTATTACAGTTTATTTAAAACAGCATACCAAGATCACCAAATTACATACTTATCTGCTTCTCTTATCATGAGTTTCCTTTATCACAGTTTGGCATGTGGTCTAGTGTCCAGTCTGAAGTTCAGACTCTGAACTACGTTAGTCGTAGTTCTACCGTTGCCTTTGCCAGTCGAGTTTACTGCGAGTAGTATCGTTCGGTTATTTCCAAAAACAAAGACACAATGAATAATATAATCCAAAGACTACGTACTACTGTACCGTATTACAGTTTTCAACGTTTGGGTTTTGGTTTTGATCCCACCACTGAAAAGGTGAAACCTGTCCACTTGATAATTGCCGATTACTCTCAAAACAAAGAACTTGTGATTGAAAATTCCAAGTTTAGAATTCCCAATAGTGTGCATTCAACCCCATATAAATCCACTAACTACTACCAGCTGAGTTATGTAAGCAAAAGGGAATATGAAGAAATTAAAGCGTCGGCATATGGATTCACTCCAGATGTCAAACTTGTTGTGAATGCGTCTGGTGTGGGCAGGTGGCTACAAAATGACAACTCCTCAATTCAGAACCAAATGGTTTCCATTTGCTACGAAGTAAGTTTAGCCAGACTAAAACTTTTGGATCCGAAAATGCAGCTTGACAATCCGGTTTTCATGAAAGCATTGACAGGATTGCCAACTATGCTCTCAAGTAAATTAATAATGCAAGAAAACTATTGGAAAGTATATTTATGTCACTTATTCTTTTTAAAACTTTCAGATGCAACTTCCCTTGTCTTTTTGAATTTTTTTGAAAAGTTTGGTACGCACGCGATTATTGGAGAGAACATTGGCGGCGTGGTTCAATATGATGTCATAATTTCAAAAAGCCATACCAGGAACCTAAGTGATATCAACATTTCCGACAAAATTGGCGCTGTATTCAAGATAATTGCTTCTGTAAATGAACAAACAACGTCAAGTAAAATAAGCAAAAAATTGGAACAAGTTGGAATATTTTCGGTTTCTGCAAAACTAGAAGGAGGTTCCGCCCCTAATCATGTTCTGTTTGAGAGTCTTGATGGAAACTTTTTGTCAAACTGGAGCGACAAAGTTAACGAAAGACCGGTGGAGCTTAAACGTGTTAGTAGATTACATCCGCATTATTTGCTACTTGAAGGTGATAACACTTACCGCTGTAATGCTCTAAACGAAGCTACAAGACGATATCTTTGTGGTGAGTTGACTGAACCAAAACCTGGGTCAATGTAATGTAGTAAATACTGAGCAAATTAGAAACAAACATAGAAATATGAGAATTATATGAAACAAAACATATAAATGATAACTTTGTGATTTGTTTTACAATTACTAAAATATTTTATACTTCTAACGCAAATAAAAATTTCTTAAAATGCACATTTATTCATAGTATCAGTGCATACTTATGTCTACCACAACGAAAGTTGGAACAAGTTTGTGTCTCCGCATTTGTGCGTAAACGTTTTAAGCACCTAATGTCGTCTTTCCTCAATATCAAATCGGTTTTCTGCCGGTTTTATCGGATAATAAAGCAAATAGTGAAAAATGCATTTACAATGTTAATATGTATACATGCCAGAGGCTACGGAAAAAAGAGCAGACGAAAATACGGAATAATCGACCACCAAAATAACAACTATCTTAGTAGTCGCCAGTGCACTCATTCTAACATTTCTTGTAGGGTCAATCGCCTGATATTACCTCGTTGACCAGTAGGTTTGATGAGGACAGACGTAAAACGGAGTTTTACTTTTACTTTACTTTTACTGATATTGTCTTCACTGAGTATATCCATATATTTGTATATGGTTTACAAGTAGCTTGCCCAGTTAAAAAATTAATCATGATATTTGATTGATTAATGCTTCACACTTGTTTGTTCACTCAATGCATTGAAACATACATTTTCAATTCCCTGTTCTAGACATGTCGATGGAACAAAACGAGACTCCAACTAACCTGCAAAAACGAGTACGTGACGGTTGAACAGTTGAGATGTTATCACACTTAACGTTGCGTTGTCATGTAATGCTTTGTGTGACAGATGAACTTTGTCTGCGGATAAATTGTGTTATATAACTATTTGCTTATTTGTTCATGCATTTTGCCTTATCGTGTTGCCTCAAGTGTCAATGAACGTAAATTCGGTGTTCAACCGGAAAATGTAAGTCTATTTTAGTAGTTTTGATACTCTGCGTTCATTAATATCTTGGCAAAATCTTTTAGCGTGACTTAGTAGGATGAAGTAATATTATCCATGAATAGTTCTACAAGCAGAATGCATGTGCACATATAAGCTGATTTGCTGTTCCGTGCATTGGTATCTCATTTTCCATAATACTGGTGCACAAAGCGGCATCTGGTTCCTATCTAAGGGGTAAAAATTGTATCCAAATGAAATAAGTACCATTTGATAGACAACGTTTTGGTCTATTCAAGAAAGAAAACCGCATGTTGCCACTGTTCCTCGTTCAGGAGTTATTCAGTGTCAAAGTTGGAAGCGCTGCGTCAGAGTTGCATATACCACCAGGCATAAATCACACAAACCAACCAACTCAAACCAAAACCACCACCGGAGCACTCTTCCGGTTCTTCTTGATCAATCCATATTTATTAACCCCTAGAAAGCAGGAAATCTTTTGCTAAGCACTTCACATACAATAAACATATATACGCAAACTTTTTATAATGTAATAAACCTGTATTAGCAATTATATAGGTATTAATGTAAGTAAACGTATTATGTATGCATGACATTTTTTGGGGACTAGTGGAAATGTTTTGGGAACTAATGGAAATTTTTTGGGATCTAGTGGAAATGTTTTGGGAACTAAAGGCAATTTTTTGGGATCTAGTGGAAATTTTGTGGGATGTAGTGGAAATTTTTTTGGGATCTAGTGGAAATGTTTTGGGATCTCGTGGATTTTTTTGGGATCTAGTGGAATTTTTTTGGGGTCTTGTGGAAATGTTTTGGGATCTCGTGGATTTTTTTGGGATCTAGTGGAAATGTTTTGGGATCTCGTGGATTTTTTTGGGATCTAGTGGAATTTTTTTGGGGTCTTGTGGAAATGTTTTGGGATCTCGTGGATTTTTTTGGGATCTCGTGGATTTTTTTGGGATCTAGTGGAATTTTTTGGGGTCTAGTGGAATTTTTTGGGGTCTAGTGGAACTTTTTGGGGATCCAGTGGAAATTTTTTGGGATCCCAGCTGAAATCAGGACGATATTATGAACCTAAAACAATTAAAACCAGAAATTTGCTCCGGTGGTGGTTTTGGTTTGTGTTGGTTGGTTTGTGTGATTTATGCCTGGTGGTATATGCAACTCTGGTTTAGCGCTTCCACTTTTGACGCTGAATAACTCCTGAACGAAGAAGAGTGGCAACATGCGGTTTTCTTTTTTGAATAGACAAAAACGTTGTCTATCGAATGGTACTGGTTTCATTTGGATACTCTTCCTCAATAGTAAAAGGTGAGACTGAAACCCCGAGTTTGCTGCAGAGTGTGGTGTTATTAAAAACTGCTAGTTTATATTTTTAAATTTATTAACCAAGTAGGAAATTATTAAGTTGTCAAACCTCACACCAAAAGCAATTTACTGAGTTAGTTAACCAATCACTAATCATCTCAAATTTTGTTGTATTGCTAGTAATCCCACAGGTGATGTAACTTGTAATAAAACACTTAATTAAGTGCAAAAAACGATTTCCAGATGCATCAATTATGAATAAGCAAATACAATAACATAATTAGGGAATTGGTTGATTGGAATGAGGGTAGCAAACAGCATATGCAAAATGCAGTCCATGGCAACCTGGCTTTATGCTAAGTGCAAAATAAATACAGATAGGATGTATGACGAATGTTTGGTGTACGTAGTAATCACTAACTGAGTGCATGTCTGGCGTCTGGTTAAGACCGTCGGAATTCTTATCATTTTCTCTTATCGTGATTTTCTGTTATCATTATTTAGTTTTCGCAGTACTTTCTGATCTCCAGCCAAACAGTTGAATCTTCCTACCAGTAGACTTTACCGAAATTTAACACAAAAGTTTTTAAAGTAAAAAAAAGTTTTGCTGTTGAACCGTATAATGTATTTTTTTCAAAGGCTGCGCAAAACAGTGCCAACCTACAATTTTCATCGATTGGGATTTGGGTTTGATCCTGTCAAGGAAGAGGTTAAGGTTGTAAATTTGTTGAATACTGATCATATTCGGTATAAGGAAGTATTGATAGAAAATTCCAAGTTTAAAGTTCCCGATTCTGTGGATGTATTTGTAATTAATAGCAGAGTGCTTAGCAAACTTAGTCATATCACAAAAAGAGAATATGAAATAAAGAAAGCTTTGACATATGGACTTGATGCGGATGTCAAATTGGTTGTAAATACATCCGGCGATGGAAAGTGGCTAAACGATGGCTACTCGATAAGACAGTACAAAACGGTTTCCCTTTCCTACGAGCAAATTATTGCTAACTTTATGCTTTTGAATCCAAAAATGCACATAAACCATCCGGTTTTTATGGAAGCACTGAAAACCTTGCCTACCAGGCTCACAGGTAGTTTATTTAAATTAAAGAAATTACTTTGTATTAAACATAAAATTGTCTTTGAAACTTTTAGATGAAACATCTGCTGTGTTTTTGAAGTTCTTCGAAACATATGGTACGCACACAATTATTGAACAAAATATCGGTGGTTGGGTTCAATATGACGCCACTATATTAGACAACACCTTGTCCGAGAACAACCTTCTGGACAAAACAAACGCTATTTACCAGATAATTAGTTCCACAAACGCCAAAAAAGAATCGAGAAATATAACAGAACAGTTGAAGCAGGAAGGAATATCTGCTTTATCCGTCCGATTTGAAGGAGGTTTGTCTCCAAGCAATGTTCTATCAGGCACTTTTAATCAAGAGTTATTTCTAAACTGGAGCAACACCATAAGCAAAAGTCCGGTGGAGCTTAATCGGGCTATGAGGTTACACCCGCATTATTTACTGCTTGACGATGACGATACTTTACGTTATAGGGCTCTAAACGAAGCCACAAGACAATATTTGTGTGGTCAATTGTCTCGAATATCAATTGAGGAACCAAAAGCTAGTAAATTTTTACAAGATGGGTTTAAGGAGAACAATAACACATTTGCTGCCTCACTTGGGCTATGTATCGCAGTAAATTTTGGATTATTCTATTTTGTCAGCCCTTTGGTGTATTTTCCAAATGGTTGTCTAATTATACTATAAGTTAATGAAAACTTACTGACAAATAAAAATGTAATTGTTGCAGGAAAAAATCAAGCATCTCAGCATGTTATGTTGTTTTTTTACATAGACTGTAGGGGTGTATGTAGGTTTTAATGCTGTAATCCTTTGAAAAGTCTAGACTTTTTGTAAATGCATGAGAAGATATATCCACATCTAGCTTGTAAAACCAATGAACAGACTGGCATATATAGAATATCTTGAAACATTTGCACAATAACTAATCATGTAATGTAATATAAGAAAATTTGGGGGAAGCAATGCGATATATTTTATTTAATTAAGTAAAATTATTGTGGCTTCTACGAGCGTTAAGGAAAATAATGCAATTTATTCCAACGTTTCGACCTTTTATATCTTAGGTTCTCATCAAGAAAAAGTTAATAGACGAACAATGAAAATATTCTTCTACATTTTAACTCCGAATTTTAAAATTATATAAAATAGAAAGAAGCGAAGTGCAAAATTTTGGTACGTAGTCACGACCACGTTCCTTCTTCAGGTTCACAAGTGGAATCCCATCCTTTACTGCACTACGGATGGCAATGCATTCCTTCGTCATGTTTTTTAGTTATTAGTATAATGGATGAATAGTAATAAACTGTGGAGGGTTTGGAATGTGTCAGACCTAAAAAAGCAGTTGAGATGACTGTAGTTCATCAAGTTTAGATTTCATTATACAAGCATTTTAAATCGATTCCATTTGTAATGTAAAGAGGGTCCAAGTCCTGTTGTATCTCTGAAGACAGAAAATATTTCCGAAAAATGAATCCATATTATGCAACGTCAATCTAATTTGATACAATATGCTCACAAATATTTTTGTTCTCAAAAATAGATTTTTTCGGAAAGGAATATTGAGTTTTCATGCCAATACGCTCTATAATATGCGTTACGATACAATAAGCTGTTGAAGTATCTTACGTATGAGACGATATAGGTTATTCAATTGACCGTCACTAAAAATTCAATGTTAAAATACGAGCGTGTCCCCAAAAAACCCCAACGAAAGAATCCCTATTTTTTCCCCAAACAAAAAAATCCCAAATGCAAAAAATTCCCAACAATAATTCATTATGTACTACAATATCTCTAGCGGCAGTAATTATTTGATATTTGAAAATTGTGTAAGAGTTAGGTAAGTGGTTTTGATCTGCAAACATTTTAGACTTACTTTATGCGCACTTATTACCGCCGTATTTGTATCAAATTGTGCCAGAGAAGTGAGCTTGTGAGTTTTTTAGAATACACCTAAAATATTACGATGATTTTGACTTATGATTAAATTGGCACATAAAGCTTCTACGATCTATTCGTTTTGCTTTTGAAATCGCAAATCTGCCCATGATGAATTAATTCACTTGTTATTCCTGTAGCGAGTGGATAGTTTCGACGATAAAATGTGCTTCCATGTTTGCGCAGGACTGTATTGCCACGTTAGAGCCGATTCGATTTAGTTTTCGGGCTTTATATGGCAGATGAACAGCTGGAAAAGTTATGTATTACATTGTCCATATGCACAGGCAGAGAGTTTATATTACAAATTCGTCCTTACGTCGAAAAAAGAATTCAATTCAAAATTTTGTCGAGCTTGAAATTATGATACCTAGATATACCACAACTTTTTTTAAAAACTACAACCTGAAACAAATATGACTCATATAATCCGTGAATTTTTAAAAATTTGCTTCCGGTTGAATTTAGCTAAGTAATGTGGCTCTAATGAACCATAGAAGGTCACGTGTACTACATATCTACTACAGCAAAAACGCATTAACCTTCTTATTATATTGTTATGTTCTTCTTGAAAGAAAGTTCTCATGCCCTTCTACTTGAGTATTGTATTGAGCTTTTAAGTGTTTATTACTATTTGTTTGCGGATTTCCAGTATCACATATAACATATAACATTGTAACATTTGTGCATAAAGTCAATGCATAAATATTTCTATTACAAATGTTGGAACAAGTTTGTAACTGCGCAATAGTACTTCTGAAATGACCTTATATCCTTCATGGCCAAAGTCAGATCAGTGTCAAATCGTACATTACGTCCTTCTTATGCTTTCAAGTTGTTTTTCATCCAAAAACTAAAATATGTGTATGCATTGCAGCAGAATACAATAAATGCAGGACGGAGTATACGTGATAAACTGGCGGATGTAAAGATTGATTATAAGCTCACTTCTACAAAATTATCAGTTAACAGGATATTGCTTGTCATGTCTGAGTGACATAGCTTAAAATATCATATCTGGTTGAACCATCAATCAAGACTTTGACGGATTGAACCTCCACAGAACCATGCTGTTCAGTATATCGTCCTGTAGAACTTTGTGTTTTACCTAACAATCATGGCACGTCAATCAGACGAAAAAGGCTTTCAACCGGTATATTTGGTAGGATGTTAACGTCAAACGCATTATCATTTTACAACTATTCTTGCCATGCACGCTTGCGAGAAAAATGAGTAACACGTATCTGTGAATGAATGAACTTTATCATCTGTGTGGGCTTATATGCATATGCACTTTTCAAATCATGCATTTTCAAGTTTCCACACGTTGCATAAACGTGATTTTAAGATCAAACCTGGAAGCTCAAATCTAGTTGCGTTGTTTTTATTTAATGCATTAACTAAATACTTTCAGCTAATAAAAAACTTATACTTCAGAAAAATATGGTTGCCTCGAACAAAATCGTGGACCAAAAAACTAAGTTTATCTATTAATTTTGAAATATATGCGCAGCTCAATGTGTTTTAATTGTCCACGCAAGCGGTTTTTGATGACGTATGCGGAGTATTTTTGTTGGATGCATGTGGATTCCCAATCATGTTCTCATTAGTGATTGCGTAATATATTTGTTGGCGGAAAAATATGCTGAATAATATTAACCTTTTCACATGGCAATTAAGTACGACCATTTTGTGGTTAAAGTGGGGTTAAAATTATTATGTTGTCAAAGCCTACATGGCAATTAAAATTTGGAAGCCAAGTAGTCAAAGCGGGAATTCTTTTGGAGCAGGTATCAGCTGGAATGGGAATTTCAAAAATATGGTTCAGACCTTGACGTGGGAATTGTTTGTATTACAAGGGAAACGAACGGAATAATACGTTTTCCCACGGGCACGTAACGGCATGCGAGAACGGATAAATCCGTTTCACCGCTCAGCTGATCAAATAGGGGCTACGGATAAACACGTTTTTCCGCTCGCAAAACGTTTTTGACCACACGTAATAATACGTTTTACCACTCAGCCAATCAGATTGCGAGAACGGAATTTTCCGTTTTCCCGCGTTAGAAAACGTACTCGATGAACGTATTATTACGTCTTTCCAAACGTAAACATTAAAATAAATAATAAAAATGTGAAACTTGCTCATGCAGTTATTAATGAGAATATTTTTGAGTTGTGCCTTAGTATATTTCCCAATGCTGATTCCACAGATATTTCAAAGAAACGAAACATAAATGTATGAATCTTCATTTTAACAATCCTATAAGCTTATTTCTATTTAACGTTGTTACAGTACCTAAACTAGCAATGGCCCGGCCCGGGCAAAGCAATTTTCTAATTAAAAAAGTTACAATAAGGTCAAACCTCTTAAAACGTATTTTGCGTATAGGATTTTCAAAACATAATTTGCCCATAATCACATACTTGCCAATTTTTGGTAGACTATATAAGTGTATTATTAATACAAATAGGATCAGTTTAATTGCATTTTTCTAAAAGCTGTCTAAATTGTTAACGATTTTATCAAAATATGACTCATTTGCAATATTTCTTTCAAAGAGACGCAAAGCAATAACCTTCACTTGTTCTATGATACAAACCCTAAAATTTTTCCTTTTAAGCTCTATTAGTTTAATTACTTAAGTTAACAACAGGAGCAAGCTTTTGTTTGATTGTTTTTAAAAACCGCGACCGCGGCATAAGATTACTATAAATATTTCTAAATAAATAAATAATAAATTTTAAACTCTCAATCGCTTCATCAAAATATGTGTTCAAAATTGTAAAGAAAACTAAATGAAGTCATAGAGAACGATTATGTGAAAGCTTCTGGCATTTCAACCATCCGTGTTTTTACAATTATAAATTGATTTGACCCGGTAATCTAAAATTTACTGACATTTTATAGAAAGTCCATTAAATTTAGTTAACTGGTTAATCAGAAAAATTCACCAATACCTCCCTCAGATATATATTTTAGAAGAAGAATATCTCTGGGTAAGTACCACAAAACTTGCAAACTGGTAAATCGTTGACCTGGAGTGCCTTTGGTGACAACCAGTGAAGCTTTTGGAATTTCCTGTACAAACATTACCCTTTAAACAGAAATTGTACTAAAATCTCGGATTTTCAAAACTAGTTTGCTTCTACCAATCTGTGTAATTTGTATTCAACAACATCAGCTAAAACATTTGGCAACGAGCTACTGTTGGATAAACGAGTCAGTTTACTATCCGGGAGAAACTACAACTAAAAACCTATCTATGTTTTCGAGCTTACTCCCTGACAGCAATTAACTTTATAGCTGAGTTTAGTTACTACAGCAAACAAGAAAGTTAAATAACTCGGTAAAGAATGCGCTTGAAACTGATTTGCAATTATGAACGTTCAATCAAATAAGTGTTACTGTATGATGCTTGAATGGTTCGGTTCGATCTAACTGAACAATGAATAAAACTGCGTAGTACTTACATGAAAATATTTTTTTCTATGCTTCTAAATTGAGTTGGACAGTTGGTGTGCTAACAAAATCCCGGCCCCATCACCACCTGACAAGGGCCCGGCCCGGGCAAGGTTTGCCCTCAATGACCCTTGTAGCTTAGGCTCTGTTGTTAAAAAACAAAGCTGTTTGTGTATCAATCAACATATTTGCAAGCAATCATCGACCATGGGTAATATACACAAGACATGTAAATATGCCTTAAAATCACAACCTTGGTACCAGCAAAACATTGAACAGCTGACTAAATCTGAACAACACTCTCCGAGCGGGCCAAGCTGGGGAGAAGCCGCGGTGATTGGCTGTTGAAGCTGGGGAGAAGGCGATCTTATTGGCTGTCATGATAGTGTGGTGGAAGTATTTTTTACGTATGTTAATATGTCTTGTATATATATATATATATATCCATGGTCGATGGCAAGCAATAATATTCAAGAAAATGAAGTTGGTTAAAATTTTAAGAATCAAAAGGTAATTTTGTTCTATATATAATATTTTTTATCCGTGAGTATTATGAGTATCTCAGTTTCATACATATAACGATTTTATTTTCTGGCAGCAGTTTTGGAGTGCTTTGTTTTATATGCACTGCAGTAATGCATTATTCATCATAAGAATCTCACTGGCTCTAGCAACCGTGTTTTGTTTCAAGTGTAAAATATGCGACGGAGCCATTGATAATCATAATAATCATGAGCTGAGTGAACGAAAAGTCATGATCATCAAGGTTTTTATCGCTTTCCTTATCAGTTTTTGAAGTTTGCATTGCTCCATGATCTCTGTTCAAATCCATATTAGTTTTATCCGTTAACCGAGGCTTCTGTTTTACCAATATTTTTTCGTGCTACTATCCGGCTATGTCTAAGTAAAACTCTGCGGTTATATTTAATATTGGATATTGCTGCATTTGTACAACATGTTCCTTTCTCTCCTTCCGAAGCAGCTGCGCCTGCGCCCAGAAGTACCATGCTACAGTTTTCAACGTCTGGGCTTTGGTTATGATCCCACAACTGAAAAGGTCAAACTTGTGACCTTAGTGAATTCTGATAACTCTCAGACCAAAGAAATAGTTATTGAAAAGTCCAGGTTTAAGGTTCCCAATTGTGTAACTCCCTACAAAAAGGAGAGCAGTTCATATCACCGGCTTAGTTATGTAAACAAAAGTGAATACGAAAAAAGTAAAATGTCAGCATATGGATTCAATTTGAATGTCAAACTAGTCGTGAATGTATCTGGGGAAGGCAGATGGCTAAAAGATGACAAAACTTCAACTCGGAACGAAGGCATTTCTGTTTGCTACGAGAAAATTGTAGCTGAATTCAAAATTGAGAATGCAAAAATGCACATTAACAATCCGGTTTTTTTGAAAAAATTAAGGAGTTTGCCAGCTCAGTTTACTGGTAATTCAGAATAAATACACAAAAAATTTTGGCATTTTTTTTTACTAAAAGTTAAATGAAAGTTCTTAAAATTTCAGACGAAACTTCTTCTGTCTATTTGAAGTTTTTCGAAATTTTTGGTACGCATACAATTATCAAGCAAAACATTGGCGGTATGATTCAATATACCGCTAGTCTTTCAAAAACTGTAACCAGGAAATTTAGCGATAACCATTTTTCGGACAAAATTGCTGCTGTTCACAAGATGATAAGCTCTGCAAGAGGCACAGAAGAATTCAGAAATCGAAAAGAAGAGTTAGAACAAGAAGGAATATATTATGTATCTGCAGAAGTGGTTGGAGGGAAGGCCAATAATAGACATGTTCACGCTGAATCCATTACTAAAGAGTTTCTGTCTGACTGGACCAGCACCGTTAGCGAATATCCTAAGGAACTTAAACGTGACATGGAGTTATATCCGCATTATTTACTGCTAGATGATAATGATGATCGCAGCAAGACTCTCATAAAGGCCACAACAAAATATCTGTCGGGTGAGCTGACTCGGCCAGCAATTGAGAAACGGCATACTATTATATACATAAAGGACTGGACAAACGAAAACAGAAGTAGTTTGCATGAAATGTTTGGCGTATACTTCCCGTTTTTTGCCCTCTTTATACTGTATACTGTACAAGTATAAGTATAAAGTAAGTAAGTAAGTAAGTAAGTAAGTAAGTATAAGTAAGTATAAGTATACTGATGTATGATTAAAGTACTGATATATCAATCATTTTATTTATGAATTCAAACTTCTGAAATCAAAATGTGTTGATTATTATTCAGTTGGATTAAAATTGTTGCATGTTAATTGACGAAAAACTTTAATACCAAGCGAGAATAAACTTGCTTCAGCATATATGATGTGTTGTTATATTTTTGAAGCATATCTTTCGTTCATAGTGATAAAGCAAAACTTAATTGTGCCGCCGTTTTTATGTTCTATGCTGAAGTAATTCTATTTAGCATGTAATTTTAGAAATCAAAAACATATCAGGAGTGCGCTATTTGTTATAACAATATTGCATTTTAATAAATTGTAGCTTTGCTTCAGGAATCTGACTAAAAAGGTTTTAAAAACAAAACATAGGAAAACCCGCATGATACATTTTTTCATTCAAATTATTAAAATATATACACCTATTTGTATACAGCCTGTTATAATGAAAATTCTAGATAGGTGCATCTACAAGCAACTGAGTGAATACTTTGAAAGTAACAGCCTGCTTAATGAAAATCAGTTTGGTTTCCGTAAGAAGCTCACAACTACGCATGCACTAATCGCTATATGTGACTACATATTGAAAAATATAGATAGCGATAAAGTATGTTTTATGCTAGCTTTAGATCTCGCGAAGGCTTTTGACAGTGTAGACAGAAATATCTTATGGAACAAACTGAACTGGTATGGCGTATATGATGGTATAATTAAATCACTGATTAATCAGAGATCACAGTATGTTCAATCGGGTACTAGAAAATCAAGGACTAAATTAACACATACAGGTATTTCTCAGGGCGCGTCTTGCAGCTCTTTGCTATTCAGCATTTACATTAATGATTTACTAAGTATCATTAAAAATTCAAAAATGACCCTTTTTGCTGACGACAGTAGCCTTCTTAATTCTAAGCATACGAATGATTTAGAATCTCTTAAGACTGAAATTGAAGATGATTTAAGACGCATTAGCGAATGGCTCGATACCAATAAAGTTAAGCTTAACATTGACAAGACCCAACTGATTATATTTGGTAAAAAGGAAAATCTATTAAAATGTGAAAACCTAAGTATACGTATTGGTAATACCAACATTGAGCGTGTTAAGTGTGTAAAAATGCTAGGAGTACTGTTAGATGAAACAATGTCATTTACCGATCACTGTAAATTCATTGTTAAAAAATGCTATAGCAATATGTCAAGACTCTATCCTCTAAAACATACATTGTCAAGTGCAAACAAAACCATCCTTGTTAATGCGTATATTAATAGTATTTTACGGTATGCTATTGTTGTATGGTATCCTAGATTAAATAAAACCCAATGTAAAATGTTAGACTGTATTATTAAGAATTCTGCTAAATTTATATATAATAAGCGTAAATACGACAACATTAGTGATGAAATATGTTCTGATTTACAGTGGCTCTATTCTAAATACATGTACCAATACGAAACACTGCTTATAACGTATAAAGTAAATTTCTGTTTGACGAGTGGTTACTTTCATAACTACCTTTACTTCTCCTTTTTAGAGACTCAATCAACTCGCTTTAAATCTTATAAATGTCCAATTATCAAACCACGTACTCCATGGGGGTATGCTACTTTTAGCTATAAGGCAGTCATTCTATGGCTACAACTACCTGATTCACTTACGAAAGAATCAATTGAACATTTGTCTTTATTTAAACGTAATCTGTATGCATATTTACTTGAACTTCAATGCAAAGAATTTCTTGACAATAATGAATTATCTGATTAAGCAATTTACATTTGTATTAACATTTATACTCAACTTATTGACATATTACCTTTATATAATCTGTATTTACTAAAATTCCTTGTCTTGTTGTAATTTACCTCTCATGAGGAAAACTGGACAATAAAACCCAACTTATTATTATTATTATACCTAAACGGCATAATATGTACGGTTTAGGTAAACAGATATTTCACTTTCAAACGTGCATCAAGTCAAAAAAATACATTACCCACCAGTATTTCATCATACAAAAACAAATGCTTCATTAATACTTTAAAAGACAACTAACTGCGTTTCCTATCAGAAGTTTACTCTAATAGTTAGTTCACACGGAAGCTTATTGTCAATGAAAATGCAAAACGTATTGTTTTAATACTGTTTGCTCATGGAACATTCCAGATCTAGTCCTCGAGTGCAAAAATGTTATAGTCTTATCAAATATCTGCTTCAATACTGCGACAATGTCCAAGAACCTTCCCAATGCCAACACCTTCATCTTTTCTTAATTCTCACACAATCGCACTCATATCAATGTTTATCTGCTTCACCGTTCAAAGTTCAGTTTCCTCATAAACCGTTCTTGCTCTTACCAAACGTTTTCTTCTTTCTTTCTCGCTGCAGGCATTCGCTTTTACAAAACAATTTATTCCATCTTTCTCACTCGACCAAACCACTTGAGCAAAAATCACAAAATGCACTAAAATGAAGCTATACAGAAGAACCCATGACCCTACTTGTTACTTCATTCCAAACCATTCACACATAACGTCACCAAAAACCTAGCATTTTCAATTTTCAAAGACCAAAGACATTCAACACTGTCGAGTTTAGCATAACTTACAAAAATATCTACCTAATAAAACCATAAGAAACCTGAAATTTTTTATTTTAAAAACAAATGTTTAGAACACTTCAAGTGAACGGCTCCCAATAATACCGCAACGCAACGTTTAGCAAATCCAGTCCCGAGAACCCATG
Source organism: Entomobrya proxima (assembly GCA_029691765.1). NCBI lineage: Eukaryota > Metazoa > Arthropoda > Collembola > Entomobryomorpha > Entomobryidae > Entomobrya > Entomobrya proxima. The sequence goes on from CM056169.1 coordinate 49,734,722, forward strand.
CCGCTTTTCCTTGAAAAAACTCGAGCTCTTCTGTCTTTTCTGCTGCGCATTACACTTTTCACACCTATTTTGTATTTTTTTCGTTTCTGTGCTCCTGCTGTGTTCAAAGAATCAGGTATATTTTACAGCTTGTGAATACTTTTTTTAGTACATAGCCAAACTCACAAGGTGCTTGATCAGAATAGCAGGAAAGAGTTTAGCATGGGCAGTATACACCTCAGATGATGATAATGCTAACATTTGTATTGTGCGTTGCTCAACTTTTCCATTCTGCCTTTTTTTCGTACATGTTTGGATTTTAGCATTTTTGGGGGCGGTGTAATTTTTGTACGCAATCTTTTTTCATTTTTGAGTGAAACATGAGGACAGAAGTATTCTGTTGAAGGCCTTCGAGAGAAGCAGCAGCTCCTTCTTGAAGTCTCCAAGTTTTTCAGTTAACTTTTGGTTGTTTGGGGGGAACCTTTAGAGTTTATTGAGCCTTGTAAAATATTTTTGGATTTGGAGTTAAAAACATAACAGGTCATGTGGGTGAGTGGGTGTTTGTGTGCTGGGTTTAGTGAGAAACGGAGCAAGTGGGCGTTTGGCCAAATGAAAATATTTTTGGTACGTTTTAATTTAATTATGTGAAGTTTAGTGAATTAGTTAATCAAGTACTGAATAGTTGGGGTTGAGTTTTAAGAAGTTATATGTAGTGATGATTAGAAAAACGGCTAATTTATTGATTTACCAATTTTTCTTGCGTTTTAGGTTTGGAAAAACCATTAGTTGACTAGTTGACGAGCGGCATTCCTCCGAATTGTCAATTGAGTCAACGAAATAGATCTTTATGTAATCTGGATTGCTAAAGGGAGGCGATTACTGGATGTATCCAAAGTCATGCTGGGCAAACGGCTTGGTTGAATGGTAAATATTGATTTTTTAATAAGTTTTGTTTTGAGTATTGGTGTATGGTGTTGGAGTAAATTATGTGGGTACAGGGGATACTGACGAATATTTTTTGTAGATTTTCAGATTTTGGGATTAAAGATTGATCATTAATCAAGGGGCTTGGGGTTGAGTTTGGGGGAATATGGGAAGATTGCAGAGAAGACAAAGAAGGAGCTTTTGGTGATTCCAGTGGAAAGTTATCAAAAGGAACAGAAAGAAGAGTCTAAGAAAAGCATGAGAAAGTGGGAAGGCGTGACGACTAAGTAGCTTCTAAGTGCTGTGACCTTTGACCAACATCAGGTAAGAAACTCAAAGTTAGGGTAATAGCGTTAATTGATATGTCAAAAGTTCTTAAGCATTCAAATTCACTAACGCTTCATTTTTTTGATTTTCATAGGTGGGTTTGGTGGATTTTGGATCGGAAATTGGTTTTGATTGGTGTAAGCCACAAGCTTTCTGGAGGTAGCCCTAATAGATTAGTGTGTATCCGCGTGGGAAATCGATTATTACTTTTTAAATGATTGTCCACTTAAGTGAGGAAGGGGTTTAAGAATTTTGTTTTCCGAAGAACCTGAAATGGATTAATTAATTTATGAAAACGTTTAACTATTTAATGCGAACTGTGGCTTGAGTACCACAGCTTAATAATCTCTGGGAACTTGAAAATGTACTTCTAATAGTTCCTATTACTTAACTTTCAAACAATTTATCTGGGAAACATTCTGTTCATTTTATGGTAATGGAAGATTTTAATTTTTATTAATAACGGAAGCAAAATGTATAGATTTTGTGAAAGTTTAAATGCAAAATTTTAGGCAGGCTTTGGACAAGCCTATCTAACCTAAAAACCTAAGGGATGCTAAAAACAGGCGGAAGGAGACATTGTGAATTTTGTATTCCGATACACCAATTTACTAGACTTGATAATCTTTAGAATGCCCACTTTTAAAAGGTAACTAAATGCGGACTACGAAAAGTTGGGAAAGTTAGTAAACGTGCCATGGAAATAATTTTACTTGGCCATGCACGACATTTTGGTCTGCAGATATCAAAAACTTCCTTAATAACCTGTAGAGTGCGTGGTTTTTAGAAAATATGTTTGCAAAAATGTATTTGTAAACTAAATTCCATTAAGAAGTATGTGCATAATAATGTTCACAGTTTAACTAGTGGGTCCAATATGACACTTTTGGTCCACAAATTTCGAAAAATTTCTTAGGGTCGAAGGTGAAATTTGATATGGTTCATTATCGAAAAGGATCTTCAAAGCTTGTTATTGTCAAGATCAAAATTGGTAATACCTTTAATTAAAAGCTTTGACAATGGAAAATATTGACAGATATTTTTTGGTAGTTTCTTTGTAAAATAAAATGAATGTAGTCAGGGTAGAACTGCAATCTGATTTATAATTGAAACGGTTTAAAATTAAAAGCGCTGTGTGTTATCTGTTTGTACGTCAAAGGTAACATTCAGTGTTTGTTTGTAAAATGTTTTTGTTTCAAAGTTCAAATGTTATCAAGTTAATTTTGGTTTGTGTGTCAACTACATCTATTTGTGAAATTTGAAAAATATGTCTGTTAGCATTTGAAAAATAAGTATATTGATAAAATGCGTACCAAATTTAAACACGTATAGTGTGTCAATCAGATATCGCTAATACTAATTTAAAACACATTATGAAATCAGTGGTTGCCATAAATTTTTTTAGACAATTGCTCTCTGTATAAATTAGGGAATAATTCTAATAAACGTAATTTCATGATGGATTGAAAACAAAGTTTTCGTGATTAACTTATACTGCTGTCATAGGATTTTTAAAAACACATCAACAGCGAGAAACTCAGAGCAAGAGACCATAATTTTATCTTGCATTTTAAAACATTTGAAAATAGTTTGTATTAAACATAAACGCAATCAACAAATCATCCCAAATCTGTTCAAAATTACCATCCAAATTAATATTTTAATAGCTGCCTCAGTTTCTTTACAATAGCAGTTACAAAATGCCAGATGACGATTTATTTGTTCTCCGCACATTATATTTAAGAATATACTGGCGTCATTTTGCATCGTTTTACACAGTGTACATTATATGTCCCATCCACCAAAAGCTGTGTGAGGTTCACATTGCTGAAATATTGCCCGAATAATGTACTCCATCATGATCTCCCATTTACATTTCCCTACCATTTAAACACACAAGCTTCCTTCTTTTGCCTCTGCCTTCAGCTCCAGCAACAGCATAAAAACCGTACTCTGACCAGTAAGCCGGTGAAGATTTTTTCTATAGTACTTTATCCTGGAATGACGAGCACAAAAGGTTGAAAACATTTGCAAAGCAACGAGGAACACTCTACCAAATAAAACCTAGTTCAGAACGTTGTGTTTCAAGTTGAGTAAAGAAAAGCTGATAAGATTATTGCATTGTAACCATTATATTTTTTCTCTTTGTTTGGGCAAAGCGGAGGCAAAGAAGCACTTATGTTCACAAAAAATTTGTACGCGGCTGCGCATAAATTCCAAGGTATCTTGATGAGGAAACGATTAGCGCTTTAAAATTTAATAATTCATTATCCAGCTTAAAAAATACTATCTAAATTATTTATTTCCTAGTTGCTTTTCGTTCAACTTCAACTGGTCGTGCAATCATCTGACATTGGTAAAACAAATATCAAATTGGGAAGTTGGTGTCTAAATATTTTGGTTTTTATTGCGATTGATATTAAGATTGTCAATGCAAAGCAGACTCGTCCTGCATTTTTTAAACATATTGCGTCTGCGAAATTACAAATGTATTAAAAATTAAATTTTCTTGAGAAGCTTTACTGTTTTTTAAGGATTCAGGTGTAAGAAGGGAATTCATTACAAAGCAGCATTGGAAGGAGCACGAGAGGATGACCTAGGTCAAGTCCAAACCGAAGGTGAAGGTAACTTCTGAACATTGAGGAGATGGCTAAAGAGTTGCAGGTGATGGAAGATCTTCTGATTGTGATTACAACGGAAGAAATGGAGGAGGCGATGAAGGAGAAAGTAAAGCAAGAGGTTGAGGTGATTCTAGAATTGTGAGGAATCTCAAGTGAGAATGGAAAGGTGGAATACAGCATTAGAAATGGATGTTTGATTAAAAATAAAAATAATTTTTGGTGATTTTTGCAGGTGGCTTTGTGCATATTTGATTAAAACTGGTGAAATTGGTTTGCCTGTTTGTGGAACTGGTGGATAGAGGAGATTGGGGATATTTTAAGGGTTTCAAGATTTTTCGTCAAAATTGTCGCATTTAACACTTAAAAATTTTGAAGGGTTGTTAGATAAGATTGTTAAAAATTCTTAAGTGAGCTAATGTTCATGTAGGAAAAGTAGGCTTATTTCAATATCTGGTGAGAAAACATAAAATTGGTTGATCATAAGCCTATAGAGATTTTGTGGTGGGGATGCTGGTGATTCTGTGTGAGTTAAATTGGGTTGGTTGAAAGGTAAGGAGACTTTAAAAACTTGATTGGCTTCAATTGGAGTGGTTTTTAGGTTTTAAAAGAGCACAAATGTAAGGCAGAAACGTATTTTTGAAGGTGAACGGGTAGGTAGGCAAAAAATTTATGGCAAACGACTTGGTAGGCAAAAGAGAAGTAGGCAACAACTTAAATGGCAAAATAAAATGTACATGGTAGGAAAATTTTTTATTTTCATTTTAATAGTTTCAAAAACATACAGCAACGTAAATTTTAACACATAATAGTAATTTTCGTCACTGGTTGTTCTTCTAGCAAAGTACCCTAGCCGTAGTATTTATCTCATGTCTCAAAAACAGTTTCTGGATTTGGATAATGGTTAATATAAGACTCAGTGGCTAAGTGAGCCAAGTCCCGGCCCCCGTGAAATAAATTTCGGTTTTTGTAGTTGCATTTTTGTTCCTGAAAACTACTTTTAGCAAGTTCAGGGAACATCTAATTAAGGCTTACATCACTATTACATGGTTTATTTGCAGTTTACATTTATTGGTACTCGGGTTGAATACCATTTTAAATCGACCAATTGATTTGACTTTATTACTGTCCGATATCTACATGTTTCGACTTTTTCAGAGTAAACCGCAGTTGACAGTTATACACTCCATTTAAGTGGAAACATATGATGACATAAATATGAAAACATTTCATAATATTGACAGAAACGTAAAATTGTGCACTAAAGATTGCATGTGCTCTCCCAATTTAACACTTAGCTTTTTTAATTATACATGCGTACAAAGTTGTTTATACTAGAAAATTTTTTATTGCATGCAGTATAATCTTGTAACAACATAAATTCCAGCATTGTATAAAAATTGTTGTAGAAGAGCAAACTAAATACCAGACTTTCAAATATATAAAAACGTATCAAAAATATAAAATTCATAGCGGAAAGTTTGTGTTATAATATGTAGACGTATACAGTAGCAGTTTTTGGTTATCAACATCAAGAACCAAGGAAAATATGAATGGCTTTATGAATTAGCCGCCATAAAATCTGTGTTGAAAACATCCATCTTAATTCAAGCTTCGATTCAAAGGACGTATAATGTAATTTTCCTTAATACGGGTTTAAAATAATCTTGTCTAATTCAAAATTTAATCCAAATTCCGTTAATTCCGTAAATTCGTGACTAATCCTGCGTGAGAGTTTAAGTTTAGGTGAGGGTAATCCGCTTTTTAAAGCCAAGCGTAAGCTAGCTTATGGCTACTCCTGATTGGTCGGAGATTTGGGATCAACTTCAGTTTAAAGTGCCGGATTGCATAACTTGAGTTTAGCTTACTGAAATAATCTACTATTAACTAAAGTATAAACCAGACTTCTATTATTAGGATAATTCTGAAACAGATTTAAACCCGACTTAAACCCAGAATTAGGGTTATATTATACGCCCCTAAAGTATTAGTAGATATATAGTTTCATGTAGCATTCTTTGCTCTTCAGAGTGGTTAAAAATGAGCTGTTCTTCATAACTTTCATAAGCTGTTGTGTATCCAAAATTTGAGAAAATGGAGATTTTGTTCGTATTACAACAATAGTTTTTCACAATCAAAAACCTCCACATTTAAATATTCAGCGATACTTACTGGTTAAACAGAAAAACATTTTTATCGCGCTATAACTCTAAAACATTCATGTTGTTTACAGTTTTTTAAAAACCCAGTTTAATACAGCCAGCACCAATCCACATATTTGTCTAACGATTGGGCTTGATATTTCATTGATATTGACTGTTTCATTAATTCAGATATAAACAAAACCATGCACTTTATGGAATTTTTAGCAAAATGCCGTTAAAGTGTCTCTTATGTATTGCATACAGGTTTGCATTGTTAATTGTAGTAACAACGTGAGTACTGGGCATGCATTTGTCCTGTATCTGAATTTTTTTATTTTTTTTATCGATCTTGAAAATTACCCGGCCCCCTACAGGTCCCGGCCCCCGTGGCGATCACGGGCTGGCACGGGCGTCACTTAGCGCCTGATAAGACTTGCTTGGCTGGTTACAAGTTTTGATTGAGTAATCGATTGCGTTGAATTTGCAAGCAATAACCCAACCTACGTTTTGTGAGTACGTCAAAAGTACTTTTCTTGTGAGTTTTTTTTATGGAAAATGTGTACCCTTCTAGCTTATTTTTGTGTTTGTAACTAAAGAAAATTTTTGTTGCTGTTGACGGTGACGCCATTTTGACACTACCTACCTTACTACAGGTTTCCAAGCTGAAAACGAAATATTGTAATATGCAAAGAACGGTGAACAAAATGCTATGGACTAGAGAAATAAGAATAGGAAGCTTACATTTAGAAATATCAAATTGCATGTCTAAATACTCCAAACTAAAATAAAAGTATTGAAAATGCTTGTGGAAGATCGATATCGTTAAAACCTATACTTAATATATCATAAAAGAAGCAACATTTCAATTTTTGCCTACCAAGTACATTTGGCTGAAAACGGTGTTGCCATTTTCACCGTTTGCCATAAAGTACGTTGCCTACCTTGTATGTTGTATACCTCCGTTTTGCCTACCTACCCCAAGACCATTTTTGAAGTTTCAGGTTTGGTGTTCAGGTTTAGAAATTATCTTTTATTATTGTCCCCGCCAATTCGGCTGGTGGAAGTGATGCCGTTATATGCAGTTGATTTTAGGTGCTATGAACATTGGAAACTTTTCAGTACTTGGGTACGAAGTAATCTATATTTTGTAGTAGAAAATAATTCAATTTAGTGCCATTTGGTTCATTTATTTTGAATAAAATAGATTTTATTTAAAACAATTTATTTATTGGGAGCTTGGAAATGGATTAGCAAAACTTCTTTCCGGATTCTCACTGCCACTCTCAGGTATATGTATATCCGCTGAGGATTGTATATATGACACTATTGTGGTTACAAGTGTTAATAATAGATTTAAACGAAAAGCAGAATATGGACTTTATTGTCGACAGAGCCAATCAGCAACCAAATTAGAAGTCGCTGATTTTTATGTGAATTGAAACTCTACGCTTCAAGGCTTATATTATGAAAACAATATTCATTCAAATTATGCATCAATAAAATTAAGAAACATGATGTTTGAATACGAGAAATTTTATTGATATAATATTTATTTAGCTTTCTATATTATGTTGCACTTTTTTGAAACAAGCAATGCATAGTTTTGGTTGTAAGAAAAAATATTTGTAATCAAAAGATTACTTCAATGAATCGGGCGTGCATATATCTACAAAAAGCAATTCCTCAAACACAAGCAGGAAGAGCCTTTGGTGAACAATCATTACTGGGCTGACTATTTGTAAACCATTTTGTCATTCGAGTGAAAAATCCTTCCTGGTTTTTTGTGTCCAATGCTTTTATCCTGGCTGTAATAATGATCTCAAATGCTCTCTGGGTCTCAAAAAATTTTGCTTGTTGCTTTTCTATTTCTTCAGGAGTTGGATTGGTGCGGGCGTGCCTATCTGGATGGTTTGCACTAAGTGCTTTTCTGTATGCACTACGGAGTTCTTCTTCCGTGGCTGTCTCTGGTATGTTTAGCGTGTCGTAGGCTTTCTTCAGTTTCCTCTGTTCCGGCCAATCATAGAGAAGCCACCCACTAAATTTTGATACAAGTGGAGTTACAACCAAATGTACAAAAAATCCAACCGCGGCAAAACCTGCCACAGTTGCCAAAATTGGTCCAGTTACTGTTGCAAGGGACATTGCGGCAATTATTCCTACTCCGCTTCCAATGGCCATTGGAATAACCGAGTCAATAACATTTTTGACTGCTTGCTTTCCAGTTTTGGTACCTCTGATCCAACAATAAGCATTGTAGAGGCATATTCCACCTATAATAGCCCCTGAAACGCCAGAAAGTACACCTAAGCTAGAAAAAGCCGGATTTAGTATTTTCAGCCCAAGGTAATCAATCAAGGACTTGAACGCACTGGTTGTGGGAACAAGTACATGAAGTGTAGACATGCCAACTGTCATTGTGGTGCCAAATAAAGACAACAATTTTTCTTCAGTACCTCCATGGCATACGTTGTCCTGAATTTTCATAAGCTTATTTTTTACTTTCTCTAAAGAAAATTGTTGATAACTTAGTATCACTAATTTTCTAAGGTAAAGAACTAATGTTTTGCTATTTTGATTGTCGGCTACAAATAATATTTCTCTGTGTACGGGTGGAAGCAGATATTGGTTGTTGCCAAATTTTTGTGGATTTTGATTCCATTGTTCCTCCTTTTCACTTAGGTAAGTCATCACTGCTATGTAGCACGACAAGTTATCGCTTACTTTGTATTGGTCTTCAATATCCTTGAAATCTCCTTTCTCTGCGTGAGTGCGTATGATTGAAAGGGCCCGCTGAGTATCCACAACATACTGAGGCTTTTCCATTTTTATTTGTGGCTTCACCTTAAGGATTACTAGATCCCGGAGTAGTTTGGTTAAACCATCGCAGTCGCCGTCATTGTAAAATTTCCTAATTTCTTGATGTTTCGTCATGCCATTTAAGAAATTTGTCTCCTTTTCTTCATCTCGAAGTTGTGCCGCAATAATTTCCCGTGCCTTTTCTTTGGAACAAATATCATTACATATGTCGTTTTCAATCCATTCAGACACAATATCATGTATTTCAGTCACTCCAATATGTTGTGATTCCACGGATTCAGATTTATTTAAGTTGTTTGGCTTATGACTTTGTGGTTCACCACTGCTGTCGTTAGCGTCAGGAGGCATAGATTTGTTGTTATTTTGAACGTCCATCAGGTTTTCTTTGTGCTTTTTTGTTAAATCGTTCAAGTAATCTGCTAACAAATCATCATTTTCAGCTATAATAAGCTGTTGGATAATCTTATGCGTAAGTGGTACTCCGTTGTTCTCCTTGCATTTCCAGTTGTTTCTTATCTCAAGAATAGCTTCAATAGTATCCGTAAAAGTGTAATGCAGTTTTTGTTTGGAATGCAGCGCGACAATGGCTGATGTAATGTTTGCAACAGAGTCATCAAGATCTGTCATTTTGGCAATCTTTCTTATAAGATAGAGGAAAAATGTAGCAAAAACTGTCGGATGAATATGCTAGTTATCGTATAGGTATAGTTAAGTTAAGTTATGTTGCTCATAAGAGAATAATAGTTTCACTGGTGGTATTTATAGAAGTTGGTATAATCAACGTATATATTTTGCTGAACTATGCAAGAATAAGGTACTCCTCATTAAACAATTTAACCTCTTCAAGGTCATATCTTTACAGCAGGGAAAATAAGAAATTCACGGCACACAGTTACCTTGTGTTAGATAATTTGATTAATGTAAGCTTAGCATTTATGGCACTCCTTGCTTATCGTATCTTTGTCATTCTCGGCTTTCAGTTACACAATGAAACATTTTTATTAGATAGCGCGAGTTTTTACTTTATGATTGCATTAAGCCAGTCCGTCTGGAACTGTATCTCAGAAACCGTTAACAATTTGCAAAGGTAGTTTTCAACTATGTCTCAAAATCAGCCAACCATCACTTGCCAGTATTTTTCAAGTGTTGGAATTTGAAATTTGAAAATGCAATTTTGAGAATTATCTCGCTGGGATTTGTACTTCTCCAATATCAATAATTATATATTGACATACTACTTTCATATATTGAATGAACCACAAAATGGAAAAAATGTATTTTGGTCAAAATAAAAACCGGTAAATTGGTGTACAAGAGGATTATGAAGTAAAAAGAAGTTTTAGTGGTTTTAAATGGATCGTAGGATTTAAGAGAAAGTTTAATTGGATCATCGTGATCGTATGTATAAACACTCGATACTTTTAGAAATGTTTATTAATTTTTTAACCGCGTTCCGCAACTTCTTATTTTGTAAAGAATTAATATTTTTTGAGCATACGTTTATGTAACCTAATCAGATGCTGATACGTGCATTCGTAATCCATGCAAAACTTGCAATCAATCATATTCACTTTTCGTGCTACTTTATTAGATGACAACCCGAACAAATTGCAATATCAATTTAAATCCCCAGCTTAGTTGTGTAACAATTACCAAACATGTGAACAAATTGTGATAATTAATTATATATAACATGTATATGTAAACGTACGAACGAGTGCAGTATGCAACATAAATGACATGTTTGTAATCCTAGTTTATATGCTAATCTTAGGTACGTCATACTAATCCGCTTTCTGACGTTAAATGTCAAACGATGCTGGTGGTTTTTAAACTTAATCTGTGTCTGCAAACGGCATTATAAAGATTAATGTTGTGAGTGTACAGGCACATGAATTTGAGACAGAACGTTGTACATCAGTACGTCCTGCATCAGTTTTTAAATAAATAGTTTGCACATAAATGGTTGCATACGTAAATGTATATTCAAATAAAAAACTTCTTCGATACACAGCAAATGTAATGATTTTTCAACATGCACTAAATTTAAAGCGTTTTTGCTAAGATGCTAGTCTCTAGTGTCAATGTTTTTCGAACACTTGCACAGTTTATGACAGTAGTACCGAAGGACTCAAATTACTTTTATTGATGCCTAACTTATAACCAAACTTTATGCGTAAAAGTACACAAAAAACAGAAAGTATTTTTTTAGCTCTAAACTTAGAATACGTCATTTCACAGTCCTTATGCTGGTTTGAACCCAACAAACAGTTATTAGTACAGGCTAGTGACGGGTTTATCTGTCAATTTGAAAAAAATCTTTGCTGCTAACTACAACAAGCACACTATTCACGCAACCCGTAGTTCTGAAAGTGACCGATATATGTCTCAACGTGTTACTATTATAGTATTACTATACTATAACAATTTAGTTACTGGAATAAAAATACGTAATCAAATATAAGGCTTTTGTTCCAGCAAGAATTTAAGTTTGTGCATTGCTGGTATTATGTGACCTGCCATGGAACATTCAGACATTGCGTGAATTTTAGTTTGGCACACTTTCATGATAAGATAAAATGTTTTTACTAAGCCCTTCATATAATCTATTTGAACGGCATATTCCAACTTAATTGAGATACTTGGAATCGTTCCGACAAAAATTGCTATACCAAAAACGCTTTGAGTAGACATTAAAGCAATGCAAAGAAGACTTAAATAATTTGCCCTCCGATTGTATCAGCTTGAGAAAACAATGAGACGTTTAAAAATCTCCAGTCTTATGCATTCAACAAAGACTTCAGGTGAATTATGTAAATATATGACAATATGACAAGTTTCTAACCATAACGGTTCTGGTGATACATAATTCTATCCACATTTGTGTGCTATTTAGATTACTATAAGCATCATGTGCATATATTAAAGCCAGTAAAAAATTTTCAAATATTGAAATGTACGATAATGCAATCAATGGGCATATAGAATATAAATATATTGCAGTGTTCTGCTTTTACATTCCATTGGTATGTGTTTGTCTGTAGTGCCTACTTTGCATTCAACATTGATAACCGTAATCCTGTTTGCACCAACAATGCTGATTATCTGGAGTCCAACTATTGCATTTATTTGCTGAAGAATTTTAAGTCAGCCATCCGTGTGTGAGGTGTGTGATAAGTGTACTGCTTCTGTGCTATTGATTGTGCAATATGAAATACAAAAATGCAGTGCATAAGAAAGCTGCACATTATATAATATTCGTTTTGTTTATTTAAGGCTAAACGCATTAAAATATAAAGCACTGTAGTTGCATTTCCGTTGCTTAGTGAATGTACGCCTTTTTTCATATCTATATTCACAGATAGATGCATAGTTTTCAAATCTTTAAAAATCCATCGTAAGTTTATGTATTGGTATACTCAATAATGTAGAAAAGTATCCAAAAGCTTTTTTTACTAAATTAGATATTATAACTTCAATTTAGTTTACTAAAATCAGTAATTATTTTTGAAACATGTATAATCAGTAAACGACAATATGGAAGCACCAAACGCCTGTTCCACAGCTATACTATTTCTTTTAACATTGACGTTCGTACAATCGGAGCCACCACAGTGCGAGATAAATTTAAACTTATGTAGGCCCAATTCAAATAGAACTTCCTATGTTTATGAACGCACAGCAGCTCCACATGAGTTTCCTTGGATGGTGTTGCTAACAACGTTTCCTACGGTTGGAAATTTGACTGAAACTCATCAGTGTGCAGGAGTATTGATAGAACCAGTAAATAAATTTTAATTCAGATTTTTAAAAAGAATATGGGGTTGATGCTGCGTTTAATTTTGTAATAACTTTAAAACTATACAGGACCTTGTACTAGTAGCAGCGCACTGTCTATACAGTTCTGACCCGAACGTTACAACAATGGCGTGCCATGACGACTATATTACTGCCGGCGAGCACAATCGTTGTTATTGTACACAAGAAGTCCAATACAGAAATACAAACCGCAGTTATGTCCATCCAAGTTATTTTAGGTAAGTTTTCCTTTAAAACACATTTTTTCATTTAATAAATGTTCATGCAAGTATTTCAGGTTCACACAAAAAACCAAATATCGTTGATAAGATGAGAAAATTTGTTGCGACGCAAAGTTAATTGACAAGGCATGAAAACTGAAACTTCAGTTGTGGCACTAGAACCAGCTTTTAACTATATTTACATATTTACTGACGTATTAGAGGTGTTATTGTAAGCTGATATATCCTACGTAACCTGGTAGTTTCCAAACATACCCAAAAGTTTTCACATCAATTGCGGCCTTTCTAAAAGAAACTTGCAAAATGAAGAAATCCATTTCAGCATTAGTTTCTAGAAATTTATTTTGGAACTGTCGCAAGAGGTTTTAAATAAAGTTTCAGGTAATGTCTCCTTAAATTACGTATACACCATGCTAGACGTTTACTATTACAGTATTCACGACTTTAGAATAATAAAAAACATTTTAAATTGTAGTTTTAAAGGTCACGAATACTGAAGTTATAGAATGTTTGATTTTTATGTTTAATTTATATTGAAATAAATACTTTATTTTATTTTATTTACTGTATAGGAACGACACTGCTGGTCTCCACAATATTGCATTGATTCATACTGAAAAAGAGAAAGCCTTTGCAGAAACTGAGTATGTGATTCCACTTGACATTGAAAAAGCATTCGAAATACCTACTGGTAAGTTCAGCTTCGGCAAATTTATTCAGCTCGATTCGTGCAAATGTCAATTTCTTATATAAAACAATAATTCAAAAATTAACCGGAAGGTGACCAGACTCTTACATTGGTGGGATGGGGATCAAACAAAGATGGATCTATCCTTGGAAGCATAGAATTACAAAAGACGAATGCTATTGAAGTGAATAGCTCCGAGTGCGCAGATCTATTTCCGGGTTTTAACGAGACGTTTCAAATTTGCGCTGTCGTGAATGATGCTGACTCATGCGCAGGTATAATTTTGGATATAAATATTTTAGCTATATAATTCAGCATTAACATTTTATTGTTAATCATTATTTGTTGTTGCTAAATGTCTAAATGATACAAGAGGTATTGAAATAAAAAACATTTTCTCTGTTACGTATTTTGAAACCAATCAGGCGACTCCGGTGGACCCTTGTTGGTTACAAAAGGCAATGTTACCACGTTGTATGGACTTCTATCAAGTGGATTTTATGCAGAAGGAAAATGTGATGGGGTCCCAGGTTAAATTTGTGTGATTATGCATTTCATAGTGTATGTACCAATATATATTTTATATATTTTTTACTTATTTAAACATTTTAGGCGTTTACACCAGGGTTTCGGCTTATGAAGATATTCTTAACAGAGTACTAGTAGAAGAATTCTGGAAAGATAAGAACAACGGGTTCGAACCTTGTAAGTCGTGTACCATAAAAGTTAACTGTATTTTATTAATTTTATGTGGATTAGCCTTCGTTGTTTTGCATCTTAAAACGTATTAGTTAATTAATAGTCTTAAAATCTGATTTTGCCTCATTTTCTGACTATAAGTAAAATAAAGGTTTGAAACAGAAATGAATTCCTGACCAGCAAATCGGTGATTAATTTTGTGTCAGTCAGTTTTCTGGTGGTTGCAAAATTTGCTAACAAAAGTCTGCAATCATGGGTGCTTTGCCAAAAGTCAGAATATATTTAGTTCTTATTTATTTATTTTTATTATTTCCCTGCATGTATGAGCATCCTCGAAGCACGTCAAGTATGCAAATTATTATGCAAGTTTTGTCATCAGCATTGTATACTCACTATGCTATAGCTGCCATTACTAGCTTATATATCTTGGTACAATCTTATATTTAGACAATTCCATATTTATCATATTCAAAATAGTTCCTTGTTCAGATCGTTAATCCCTAAGATCTTGATTTTCTTGTCTTTTATGAATGTGCTGGTGTTTTAGGCTAGCCTTTAGTAATGCAATATTAGTTTTGTGTTTCTGCATAAGAGCTACTACAGAAGTTGTGTTGAACTTCTTGTCCAACTGTCTACACTTTTTTTAAACCAAGCTATTTGGCATTAAGCCAGGCGAATTTGCACTAACTGAACATTTAACATTTCTGAACCGGTAATTTTTGTTGTTCATATCGTTTTTGGCAGTAAACATCATTTAACGGTTTATCATGGATGTCTAAAAAGCAAATTTTGACTACGGTTTAATATAGCTCTGATTATAAATAAAATCAACTTAAAGTAACAATAGCAAATCTACACATAAGCGCATTATGCAAATTGAATTCTTATCCTAGTCATATTCTTCGTCTCTAATCGGTTATAGACAGCAGCGCATGTAGAGTTGTCTAACATGAAAGGAACACATTAGAAATGTACATCAGGCATTAATTCCCGATTGTCTGATATAAAATGCAAACTGACATCCAAATCCCAAACCAACATTCCGTTTTTATTTTACTGTGAGAAGAAAGTCCAACTTTACGGCAACTTGTCACCTGTCAACTTTACCAACTTTTGGTATTGAAACAGTAATGCATCCTCGTGCCCCTGGTGTGAGGTTGACTTTTAACCTCGGAACTTTGGCATTGTGTAATGCGGCAGTAGCAGCAACGTAATCCCGCAATCCCCAAACTTTGCTTCACATTGCCATAGCCAGTCCGTCAAAAGGTTGCCTGTCTGCATATTGTATTTTATCTTTCGTCACCCATACACACCAAGTTATAAAACATAGTCTGTGTTCTATGATGTATGTTATCAGGGATTAAAATATTCTCTGGCTGAAGCAACCGGAGCCAGCGGATTACATAAAACATTACTTTTTGTATGCAACTACATGAACTTCGGATCCGAAATCAACTTTTGCACACTGCGACTTAATATGTAGATAATATTGTATCTTTCAGAGACAGCAACTGATGTGTTCTGACCTAAAGCCAAATCCTCAAGCTTTTTTGATTTCTTAGCTAAACTTAGCCAAGCAAAGAAATGTAGTGGAAATCTTAGAAATAAAGGAATATAAATGCTTCCTTAGAAACTTTTGCTACTTATGCATAATGTTGAACCAAACTGTTCAGTGCACTGCGTCTTGTCGTTTGACGTATTAAAACAGTTTTTTACGCTTAAATGCCTTAATAAATTCTTTTGCTGGCAAATACCATTGGTTTTGTACGACTTTGAGTACTTTTATGAAAACATTTGCGTACATTTACAAATATTCTGTGGTATTGTTCATTCGCAAATGTTTATTGTAAGTTAGACTACAAATGTTCACATGCAAATTAGCTGCAACTTTTACCATTTATAGCTAAATTGATTACAGAGACAAACATGGACTGGATATATTTAGAAAATAAAAACCAGACACTGCTCTACCCAAAAGCTGCTGTACGCTGAGTATATAAATTTTGTGGATAGTTTACTACATATCTGCTGCATACTATACTGTACACGCTGAAAGGGTATGGTTAATACTTTACACATATCTCACTTTGCGTTTAATTTGGATAAATGTGTACAACGTGGGTAAATACTCTGTGAATATTCTGTTTGCACGTATAGATTAATACGATATACGATACCCTAAAGCTTTGTTGTTCTTTAGTAAATATATATTAAATTTTCTATTTAAATTTTTTGAAGCGCACGTCGAAAAACTTCAACAGCTATATAGATATTTTAAATAAGTGTGTTCGTGCAAAAATTTATTTCTACAATGCCATTTTAAAACTGGGCAAAAATTTTGCAATTACTTGTCAAGGGCGTCAATTCCTATAAGAAACAATAGTTTTGGAAGTACATATGAGCAAAATGAAGTGGATAAAACCTTGGTGTCATGTAGTAACTTTCTTATTGATGATAACAAAAGTTGACCTTAACGCGCCCGAGTGCCCAATTGACGTGCACATGTGTAGGCCACTTGGAAACCAAAACCAGCCGCTTGTGGTTGGAGGACAAACATCTGAACCCCACGAGTTTCCCTTCATGGTGTTGCTAACAATGTTTTACAAATATAACAACAATTACCACACTCAATACTGTGGAGGCATATTAGTTGATACCGTAAAATATAAAGCAAATAATTTGTTTTTAGATCATAAAACTTTCTTATAGAATGTGCCAATTTTACAGGATCTAGTTTTAACGGCGGCTCACTGCATATTCAATGCGGAGGACAGTGGAAAAAGTAAGGCGTGCAGAGGAGCTTATGCCACTACTGGCGAGCATAATCGGTGCTATTGCACTGAAGAAACTCAATACGTGAACACCAAAAGTGTTTACATTCATCCAGAGTTTAAATGGTAAGAAAAGGAATGCTTAGTTTACTAAAACTGAAATCAATGATGAGCATTACTTATCTTGATAGTTATTAATTATGTTTTGAAAGTTTCAAATAATTTTACTTGAGTTCCAAATCTAAATATTTTTAAGGAGTGAGAGTGTTATATCCGGAAAATACGATATTGCTTTGATTCGGTTGAATCATAGTGTAGAAATTAATAATTTTACACGTCCTTTGAATTTGTCGCAAGCCTTTGAACCATCTGAAGGTACGTAGTATAATATAAATAAATTTATGACCATACATACCTATGTCAAAATAGATAAATATTTACATCAGATGATGAGTTTTTTACTGTCGTGGGATGGGGTACTACATCACCAAAAAATACTGAGCAGGGAATTGGAAGCATTGAACTACAGAAGGTGAATGTCACTGTTAATGCTGAAAAATGCAAGGAAACGAAATATGACGAAAAAATTCAAATTTGCGCTTATGATGAAGGAGCAGACGCTTGTGCGGGTAAGATTTGCTGTATAGTGCATAATATCGTATTAGTCGTTTTGTATTCCTCATTATCTGAGTAGTAATAAAAACAGAAAGTTTGTCTAGTTTATAACGTTGCCCGCTGCAAAGAGAGTGACACGAAAACCACGTTTTACAGGAAAACAAATTTTGTCTTGAATTACTAAGAAATTGAGACAAATAATAAAATTTTTTACGACATATGGAACTGGTCGCTAATAATAATGACACAAACATCCATGGTAAACCGTTAAAAATGCTCGCTGCTGAATACGATATGAACATATAAATGTTTGCTAGCGAATTGTGGTAACAAGAAATCGACCCCATGCAGCCTGATTTTAACCACATGCAGCCTAATTCTGACCCAATGCAGCTTGGGTTGGACCTCATGCAGCCTAATGTTGACCCCAAATATAAAGTCTACAGACAGACAGACGGACGTACACACGGACACCAACATCTGCAATAGCTCCTCTGCTGATGCATTGAGCTAATATTTGCATAGATATATGTTCCCTGACATTCCAATACTAGGTTTTCTATTGAAACCGCGTTTTCTTGAAATTTCAAACAGGTGATTCAGGAGGCCCACTACTAGTAAGAAGAGGAAACATAACAACCTTATATGGAATTATTTCAAAACGAGCAGACCTAAAAGAGAATTGCGGAATGACTCCAGGTAAACACTGGTTAGTATAAAAAGAGCTGTAATATTGTTTTTAAATGACGCGTGAGTAATCTTATTTTAAATTTAGGAATTTACACCAGAGTTGCAGCGTTTCCAGAAATATTGAACAAAACTTTTTCTAAAAAGGAAGAAAGTGACGGATTTCAGCACTGCGCATCGACTGATATAAAAACTAATGCATATTTATGTAGTTCACTGGGAATAGCTCTCTTTTACCGAAGTATTATTTAATTACACCATGGAAAAATATATATAAAACATCCTGTATTTCTAACTGTTTAAAATTATATTTTCGATGGTGTCTATATTTCAAAATATTAGTAAGCAATAAATAGTTTTCAGTTATACGTATAAAAATTAACCACAAGGTTTACTACATAGTTTAGGTACATTAGGTTCATTCAAACAAAGATAAGCCAAACATCAACTTGACTTTGAAATGTTCAAAACGTATGCAGAATATTAAATAGGCTTAACCTTAGCATGTACGCATAACATGTTTGTTTGGCTTATATATCTGACATTTGCTGATGTAACTGCATAGTTACATAATGCTAATTTATAGCACTGCAAATGCACCACGGGTTTTACAAAAGTTTGATAAATTCATACACGATACGAATGCACCCAAAAAGCATGGCTAAAGCTTTTTATAAGCGTTCATATATATTAACAATTTATGCGCATAGTGATTCAATTTGCAGACACGAAATGCCAGCAACCAGATTAGAGGATTAATACATATTACGTAAGCAAAAACCACTTGAATGTAATATGCATTCCAGTTTTGGATATATACAGTATAATGCATCTAGGTTAACAACAGGATGAACTCTTTCTGCAATTAGTAAAGAAATATTAATATTAAGAAAACAACGTCTTATTCCGAACTCAGTATAGTATATTTTAAACCCTTAGGCCGAACTATACACGGTAAGTTCATCTGAATTGTATCAATAGCGATTATGGCTAATAAAATCTAAATTTTTATAGAATAATGGTTGCCTCTGGAATTGGCACCAAATCTGGTGAAACGCCGGCAAAATCTACACCCCCATCGAATACCATTAGCAAGGAAAAGGCATCAAACGCTCCAACAAGCCCGATAGCGAATACTAATCATGATTTGCTTGAACCTCGCCATGGCAGCTTAACTGTTAACCCGGCATCACGTAGAACTGGCTCGTTTGAAAAATTACTTGGAGCTGCAGGAACAGCTATAATTGTTGCTTTGTCAACCATGCATTTCCTCCATACTTCAAAAACTTCTTATTTTTACGAGAGAGTCGTTTCACGTATTCCTGTTTTGTTCACATGGTACACAATTATAACTATCTATTTTGTCATTTTGGCAGCAATAATACTTTGGAATGTTTATCAAGTTCAAAAAAATCAACGATCAGGAAAACTAGCACACAAGCGAGTGTTAAATTCAATCGGATCAATGACTATTGCTGCAGGTGTGGGAATAATATTAGCATACCAATTTGCCTCAGTTCAAGGTCGCTTTTGGATAACCGCAACAGAATTTGCATGCTTTGGGTTAGGCATATACGTTGTTTTAATAACAATTGCAACGAAGGTGTCAGGTTGCATTTTTCCCTAGATCTAGATTTTAGCAACAAAGAAGATCGTGTGTTTTATTTGTAGTTAATTCGGATGATTCAGTATTGTCATTTGAGTCATCATGCACGTATGAAAGGATATATTTATATTTTGTAATCCTTTACCTTTATACCCTTCTTGCGCAGAAATATATTAAAACATTACGATTCTTTACTTCAGAAAAGTTTACTTGGTGAAGAATCAATAAAAACTATTCGGTTTATATTATATTAAAATGCCTACTTATTTCCATAGTGCCCAACAATTCAATTGGTATTGACGTCGCACACTCTAAATGCAAAAAAACAATGTATGCACATAATAACGAAAATCAACACCAAATGCGCTTCAAGTAAAACGTTTTTCCAACTTTCAAGAAATATTTATGCCCCATTTAAAGCAAGATGCCACTTTTGTCATATGATAAATGATAAATGTGAATAAATATCACAGTTTAAACTATTAAATTTTTATTGTTATGTTCCAATACATTATTAAATACATATCAGACATATTTTAGTTAATTTGGTGATCAACCTTTGTATTTTATGCACTTTGAAGTACATTTGCTTACGAACTAATTTTATTTGAGTTTGAGGAAGTGTTGTTTCGTGGGGTAAAAAACTTTCTCAAGCGAGCAATCAAACTTTCTTCGTTGTTGCTATCCATTTCTTGAAGCCGCGTTGAAACTATCAACTCAAATGCCTTCTGAATCTCAAAAAATAATTTTCTAGCCTCGGCAATTTCACTCTGAGTAGCACCGTTGCGGTTTAGCGTATCTGGGTGATTCTCACGAAGTCGATTTCGGTATGCTCTACGAACTTCCTCGTCTGGTGCCGTTGCGTCAATTTTTAGTACCCTGAATGCCTTCTGAAGTTCTTCTTGTTGAGTACCATCTACAAACAACCAGTTCCAAACCTTTAATACCAAGGGTGCCAGCATCAAGTAAACAAGCAAACCCGTCGCAGCGAAAGTTGCCATGGAAAGCCAAATAGGGTGTGATACCGAGGCCAATGTCAATGCCGACAAAATTCCAACTCCACTTGCTATTGCCATTGGTATAATGGAAGTAATCATATGTTTGCATGCCTCAGCCAACGTTTTTGTTCCTCGATAGACACAATACGCATTATAGATACATATCCCAACAATGGTGGCACCAGAAAATCCTGCTATGATTCCCCAACTGGCAAATGCAGGAGTTGTGATTGCAGGTCCAATTTGAGTAATAAGTGTGCTGAATGCGTTTGCGCTAGACGGAACAACTAAATGAAGCGTTGACAAACCAACAGTAATTGTAGTACCCAGCAATGCTACAACCTGCTCGCCGGTAAACGTACCTTCCTTCTCTAACTGTTCTTCCATTTTCTTGAATTTGTTTTGAATGCGCTGCAAAGAAAAGCTTTTGAAGCTATCTTTTACAACCTTTCGTAACAGATTGATCAATTGCTCCGGGTTTTCATTTTCATAGCAGGTCAGTATTGCTCTGTGTATTGGAGGAAGCAAAACTCGATCCCCACTGAATTTTGCAGCTTGATGATTCCATTGTTCTTCTTTTTCGTTAAGGTAAGTTAGCACTTCAATATAGCATGACATTTTGTTGCTGATGTCATCAAAATGTCCATCTTTGATTTTCGTGAATATAATTGTCACAACATTGTTGATTTGTGACTCGTACTTTGCCCCTTGTGTTTCCAAATTTGGTTGCATAACATCCACCACAATTTTCTTCAGATGTTCTTTTAACCCGTTGATGTCACCAGCTTCGTAGAATTGCAGGATCTTCAGATGCTCTTCCGGTAATTCATCTGACAAAAGGGGTTTCTCTCTCAGTAAAAGGTGCGTACGAACAATGTCAACGGCTGTATCATCAGAACAGATGTCCAAACATATGCCATTTTTAATCCACTCAGTAACAATATCATGAACTCTTTGTGTTAAAGTGTTAACTGGTTCCAAGGAAGTATTCGAATTTTTGGCAGCATTTATTTCCTCCAATTGTTTTTTTGTTAAAGCTCGCAAGTATTCTGATAGAGTGTCACTGCTTTCTGATGAAGCTAGTCCCTCAATGACTTTGTACGTTAGTGGAATTCCGTCTTTGCCTTTACTTTTCCAGTCATTTCCAACAGCAAGAACTGCTTGTATTGTATCCTGAAACGGGTCTTGCAGTTTGTTTTGCGATTGAAGATCAAGAATCACAGAAGTGATTTTGGCTACACAGCTGTCAAGAGATCTACTTTCCATGTTTGCACAATTTAAGTTTTACAAACTTTAAAATTGCAAAAATTTAGAAAGATTTTTTGAAGAGCTGGAATATTTTTAGTTTGTGTGTGTCAAATAATCCTCAAAAATTTGTGTAATGTTTTTACACAAACATAACGTGCACACTTTTTCGTCTAACTTTCACCGCAGTACTTTTGCAAGATTAGTGTGCATGCGATTAAATTAAGTAGAGATAACGACTGCTTGCACTAATAAATATTTTATTACGTCGTCAGTCAGGATTCACCGGTGTAGGTGTAGAATGGATAAACTCCGTATATACTATTCATCATCAGAATACAAACAAACGACACCCACCTTACTTCACTAGTTTGTGATTTGATCAAAATAATAGGCTTTTATTGAAAGATAGATGAGCAGTGTAAAAAATGCATTCATGTTTATTTTTGCGAAAGCGCTCGTAAGATATACTTTACATTTTCAAATTAAATTTGCTTTCTTCATAGTAAATAAATACTCAATTTCTGGTGTTTTTAATAGACAGGGTTTAATAAAAAGTTATCTAATTGTTCATTTCGGAAGCAGCTTTGAGTAGGTGGACTAGGTAAACAACTCTACATTTTACAACAGCGAGAACGTACTTAAATCAAACGCACACATATATGAAACAAAATCATGGTTTTTCTGCATGAAAAAATTATTTAGTATATTATTTAAAGCTGATGTAGGCCGACATATAAATAATTTGACCAATACGATCAATATTTGCATGCGTGTATGCATCAAAATTACTATTGCTTATATTGTGTCTGTGCAGCATGCACACTATTATTCTTAAAATAATCAGCACAAACGATTTTCGGGGTGCCCTAAAACCTGAATATTGCAAAGCTTAAAAAGTGCTTGGTATATGCATACCACTGTACAAGTGTGACTTAAAATATCCTATACAAAAGTGTGCCCTAAACTTCGTAAACGTTAAATAGCTATTTATAATTTTTTTCTTTTTGCATAGTAAAATACATTTCCAGAAGCTCGTGTAACATTTACACGTATATAAAACTTGCGTGAGAAGTAGTGAGAACTGATGTCACACAAAGGTGATAAAACATTAACCATTGATCATCTTAACTCTTTATGCTAACACCACCTTTTTGTCATCCACTGGAGTTTTACGAAATGCCATGAATTTTCTTTATGTCGACATTTTGAATTAGCTACTGCTAATGCAATTTTGCAAGTCGTCATGTTTTGTTGTCAAGTAAAATAAAATTGAAAATGCACCATCTAGATTTGTTTCTAATTTTTTGCATTTAATTAAACTGATTCTCTTTTTTGTAGTCATTCTTCTTGAGCAGCTTTCATAAAAAATAATTATTAAATAGAGTTATTTGACGTTGCTAAGGAAGAAGAAATTTTTAAGCCCACTGCAGTCCTCATGCTCCCAGAGTATATTTAGAGTCCACGTGCATCGCATTTGGACTTGCATGTACAACGTAATTATTATGCAACACAAGTTCAAGATATGATCGCAAAGTCTGCTGGCTGTTAGCAGATTATCCATTTTTGTTCGTAGCGGATTGTGTAACAACAAGTATTTACGTATCAAATAAATTTTGTGCCCACTTGTTCACCAAGTACATCAATAAATAATTTTGATTGATTAGTTAAACCCAAGGTATCATAAAGTCACGCTCCACGTTTATGCTAGTGATGTAAGTTTTACAACATTTCTAAGGGTTTCCGCAGATATCCTGTATTTTTTAAATGACCACTCTTATCCAACTAAATCCAGTTAATCCTTTGAGCCATTGTTCTTTTCATGTCTGACGTTTTATTTAGGTAAGACAATTTTGCTGCAAAACATATACCGTACAATTTATTTATTCCATTCTGATTCGAAACCTAGCGGTATTGCGATAGCAATAATGCCAACGTGTTGCATTTAAAATGCATTATTAACTTATTTTGCAGAGTCGTGTAAACGACTTGTGTAACTTATCTCTCAAATGGATTAAAGTTTTAGTGAGTACAAAAATCAGGCAACGTCAGTTTAATATAAACATGAGTCATTCATTCATTCATTTACTTGTACATGAAATATTACTATGCATTTGTCATTGCATTTTATTGTGCCACAACTGCACGTGATAATTGTAATTAAATTTATTTTTCATTTTTAACGGCATCAAGGTAACGTAACTGCAAAAATGTATTCCCAGCAAGGTGTATTCCTTCCAAATGAAATGAAATGACAAAATTAACACTTTCAAATCAACACTTTTGATTTTGCGAATTTTTAATTTGAAAACAATCATACAAGTTTGTGATTATAAAAATTCCATTATGTCCATATTTGAAATACATGTACTTTTATGAGTATCAAACTTGTTGAAATCGATTTACGCTGCTCCTACTATTATCATGAATAATGAACTATCATAACTGTAGGAATATACACCGAATGAAAACTAACAAGGGTAACTAATATGTTTTAAAGCATAATTATTAGCTGTATTTATAAAAGTTAATATGTAGCAATGCCGATAAAGCTACTTGCTGAAGCTAACGCCACACAAATCCCTGCTTTAATAGCCCAAACGGAATGCCAAAATCAATTTACACAGATTTTTTATGACCAGTACAAATAGTTATCATGGTTATTCATAAAAACATTGTCCTTATACACCCCCAACTATGACTAACTAATAGCTCAAAATCTCCCAAAAATTTAACTCGAAATAACTACGCATCAAGAACTTAAATCTGAAAATTCCTACCCATGTTCTTGCTCTCACTCCATAAAACTGACTGTTTTCACTAGACTGCGTGTTGCCACGCTTCTCGGCCGCGAACATGACAAAATTACCATCTCTACACGTATTCAACATAGTACACAATCTACACACAACACTATTTCATCTAATTCTTTATATTTCATAATGGTTTTTACGTTTTTATGGTTCTATATAATGTTACATTACGGGAAAAACTCTTCGGAATTCTGAAATTGCCTGTTTTTATAAATATTTTGTCTAAATGTCCGGATGTGTTGATAAGCCATGTGAGGATTATTTTTACCTAGAATTTTTGTTTTGCGATCTTAGAGCTGACAACTACATGATACATACGCAATTTCAAGTCGTTCATTCGAAATCAGCAAATGCACATTCAATATCTTATGAGCCATCAAGATATTCATACGTGATGTTTTAACGGCAGCCGGTAATCTGCAAATTCTGATAAGAAATAACGTGGACCGTACTATATATTTGAACATATAAAGTTATTTGTAACTAGAATACAATTGCTAAAATTGTAGTACCTTTTTATTCTTGAGTCTTCTGTATTTTCCTTGATCCAAAATTCTTCCGGCAGAATAATGTATTTTAGATAATTTATAAGATGAACATATTTGTTCATTTCGTACAACCTTAAAATTATTACTATTACGTGTGAGAGGGGTAAGTAACTTTTGGATATCCTGTTTATTTTCTCATTTTCGAGACTAATGTATACTTTCTTCAGGCAGGATATTTTATCCCCAGACTCAATCATTTTGTTTGCTTGGAGCAAGTCTTCCACAATATCAATCACCTGTTTTTGAAATAGACTAAGAATCACACCATTTCTAGAGTCGTTTTTCCAATAAACACACAAGTCAACTAGAAATTTCCTAACTCCTCTGGTGTCCAAATTAACTTGAATCTAAGTTTGTTCAAGGTTTCACAAACAACTGATAAATCAGTTTTATTACCTGCTGAACGAACATTTGTAAGTGCGAGAATTAAAACCTTTGTATTAGAAGCACGCAAATCGTTTATTTTACTAAATTGCATTAAAATAACTAAATCCTCAATTTGATCGATAACATCTTGTTCTTACTGGTGTTGGACATAAGTTTGAGGACGTGCCATTTGCGCAGTTATTGGCGTCTCATCATGGAAAACATATAGAAAAAAGAAAACAGCTTTAGAAATTTAATTAGTCAAACCAGACGTCCCATATGTTTTGAAATAACCACAGGAACAATACTACCTTTTCTGATATTGCATTATTTAGAAAATCAAGTACTCTGCTTACACAGTCACTTGACCCAACATCATGAAATCTCTTGAACATACTGTGGTTCTTTTCATAATGTAATGTTAACCATAAAATGAAATAAAGAATAGCTCTGTTAGACGCGTTTGTAATATCCCACTTACAAGCATTGATAGAAGATTGGGTGTCGTTGATTTTGGCCTTTGATGGATGACAACATTCAAAAAAATTGTTAATAAACTCCGATTTGCGTGAAAGCAAATATTCATTTTCCCGTGTGCGGCCAATGAATTCGTCTGACTTGCTTGAAATGTCATATAAAGTGTTAATGATGTGACTGGTATTGCACATAACAAAAATGTAGTTTTCTTCACCGCTTTGTATGTATGGTCTGCATGCCAGAATAGATTCTGTCATTTTCCTTGGTCTCCATAAATTTTGAATTATGCAAATGTCATCAGCAAAGTGTCGCATTTTAAGATTATTAGATATCATCAATTGAAGTAGCCAGCAGCAGTTAATATGATGACAACATAAGCAAACAGCATGAACGCCGTATACGTTTTCAACTATATTAGCCTGGCGTTGTAGGTCATCTTCAAATGGATGGTAGCCATGTGTAAGAGCGAAGTAAAACGAGCATCACAGCAAAAAGATGTCCGTGTTTGTTGTCTAAAACTATATTTGGCATATTTATTGGATTATCTTAACAGTAATTCTGAATCACTAATTGAGATCTCACCAGTTTAACTTTTGGATCCCGTAAATGCCTGACGTGACGACCAGCCAGCTGTCATAAGATGCTTAGTCATGGTTTTCACTGCAAGTCTAGAATTGTCGGTAATCAGCTTTGCATGTCCAAAATCTGCAATTAGTACCACTGGTTCTCCCCTTGCAAATTTCCGTATCAGAATGTTTTCAGGTTATATCCATATGAATAATATTGATATCATTTAATTTCATTTGTAACTTCCCGCAAAAGAATAATTTCATCAATAGTTGTATCCTTGCGGTAAAGAATCTATTTGGATAAATCATAAGTGCAAAATTCCATTCAATGTAGAAGGCATTGTTGCGGGTTTTATACCCGCAAAGTTTGATAACATTCTTGTGCTTAGTTTTGCTAAGTGCTTTTATTTCTTTGAAGGCAAGGAATAACTGGCTGAAGATCAAGTTTGATTGTCTTAACCGCAACATCTTCATTTTCAAACTTTCCTGTATATATTATACAGAATTGCCCTCTTCCAATATTACTTTTAGAAACCTTAATTAATGCAGATAAACTTGCTTAATCAAGTATGTCATGGGTTCCACTTTGCTGATCCTGTAGAAGACATTCCAACGTGCTATGGTATGCATTTTTCGGGTCAGAAGAATATCATATAGTTTCTTTGCTTTATCTGATCCAGTTGCGCCAGCAATCTGAAATTTTCGAAATCGATAGCTCAGGTTATTATAACTCTGAAATTTTCTTTTAGCAATATTTTCAGTTAAATTAGCTCTAATACTTCATAAGACTTTATCTTACTGTTTCCTCAATGTCAACCCTTCCTCCCAGTGATATTCTGCAGTTTGTAGTCTCAATCAGCCTGCTGAAATTTTTGTATACAATATCTCTTTGCCAATCTTCCATTGTAAAATTATCAATGGCAAAAAGCTACTATTATATCTCTGACACACTGTTAGCTAAACGGAATGTAGAAAATCCAGTTTGGTGTTGATCGTTCAGTTTAAGTTTCCGTTATAGAAAACCACACTTAAAATAAAATCAGTTTGCTACATGTGTTATGGTAATAATATGTGATTAGTGTATGTGGCGTTTATCTCTGTAAGACATGCAGCATGTTTTTTTCAACCAACAAATAATCTACTACTGATAAACTGATTTGATAAGCAAATGTATTCAATGGAATACGTTGGTAAATCAACAGCATAAAAATGTTTGTGGATTTAATGAGGTTAGTTGGGTTACTATATATTTATAAATTAACGAGTAAAAACTTGCTGGATTTGTGAATTTTCTTAAAATTGGTTTTGTAAAGAGTATGAAGATCAGATTAGGTGAAGTGAAGGTGGTTATGATTAGCCTTAATTTAATTCCGACAGGCTTGATTGATTATTAGGGGTTTCTACTGAAAGTATGGTGACTTGTTGGTATAGGGGAAACTGACTGACGAGTATTTTCGGTAAGCATTTTCATGTACGAAGTTAAAAAAAGCTTGCTCAGGCTGCTTTTTTAGAGTGGATGGGGAATGTGGGGAGAAAAAAGTGACACAGGAGATGATTCTGTGTTGGCAAAGTGAATCAGAGAGCAGCTTGTAGAGGGAATGGCTGAGAATGTCTCAGAGGAAGAAGTAGAAGTGGACAAATCATAGCCAAAGTATCTTGGAGATCTTACAACCTGAGGTAAGCAAATACAGAAGGGAACAAGACAATTTAAATAGTTGATAATTTACTTGACATATTAATAGGATTTTCTTGAGAGGAAATAAAGTAAGTAGTTTAAAAAAGCTAGGAAACACAACTTTTAATCACGTGTTAAATCTTAGCACTGGGTATTCTTCTGTTGTCTATGTTAAACCAGAGTTACAACAAATCACGTTCATCAATTGAAAACTCTAACATCCCAAAAATGTACTGGGTAACCAGTTGTCAATAGTTTGTATTGATATAAGTATTTTATTTATTGTTAAACTTTTCCTTTCGATTCTTTGCTACATGTTAGCAGGCTGTTGTGTATATTACGCAGTAAATTTGAAGAGAGCTTTGGTTGTGCTTAGAAAGACATACCTGGATAAAGCAGGCGCCAGAAAGGTGAATAACCCATCATTGCGACTACTTGTGTCAATTCAATTTTACCGTTTCCCTGATGAGGGCACTTGTTATGTGAGCCGAAACGTCGGTTGTTTTAATTAAAAACTGTTCTCCAGCATTCGGAGAACCCTAGAAATCGTTTATTTTTTAAATTTCGACTAGTGTTTGTTTGTTATTGGTTAATGCTATTACGTTCGCCCGTTACAAAGTTTAAAAAAGTTTATATTTCTTCATATTTACAAAAACCATAAAAGCAGAAATATTCAAAAAGCTCGTTGAGCAGTTGCTAAGGAAGAAGCAAATGTTTAGAAATAACCTGAACAAACGCCAAAAAAGTACACAATAGACATTAAGATTAGACACCTATCAATGTTAATCTAATTACGTTTCATTGGTATACGCAACATTATTTTCAACCTAAACCATTTTACAGCAATAAATTTTGTGGACTGGAATATGCAGTTGGTTCTAAGTAGTTTAGATTAACCTAATAAGAAAGCTCTCCATATTATAATCTTAATGGTTAAATAAAAATCTAGGCCAAAATGGGTTGCCCACTTATACTGAGTTTGCCACAAGTTAAACTTAGAGTAAAAACGTAGTTTGCCAAAAACTACAAATATATTTGATAAGCCTACATCATCAACATAAAGCTGATAAGGCAAGTTTCTGACGATACAATATTTTTTGTTTGTTTAATCCGAAGCGAGCGGGTATTGGCTTTATAATATTTTACGACCAAATCACAAGCACAATAAATATTGATACGAGAATATATGTGGCGTAGTCCATTTGTTTGATTCTTATAACTTCGAATGATACAAGCCCATATAAGGAGCATTTCAATTCCTGCTTTGTTTACCGCAAACAATTCATGATTACTTATACTAGTGTTTGAGAAGGTACATTCTTATATGAGATCTTGGGAAGGTGCTAATGTCCTGCTAAGTGAAAAGTAACACTAATAATCATTGAACACGTAAGTGTTCTTGTTTGTATCGTAAGTTTGCTTATTGACTAATGATTGATGGAGAACAATGATATCCAGTCGCTGCATCACGTTTTAGCTTTAATTTCCAAGGTCCCTTAGTATTTTCGTCATTTCAAGATTACCCATTATTAAACTGAAGGTATTCGATGAAATGAAAATGGTCTACACCATAAAACGTAAATATGACATCCAGTGTTAAAAAGTTATACGCTTGTGAATATCTAATGCAGATCAAATGTTAATGGTGCGTATCAAATCCAGCAACACGTTGTAAGTTATCATTATTATCATCACAAAATGCGACGTCATAATTTACACAAGCTTATCTGTTTAACATTTAAGTTAATAAATTATCTTTTTTGTTAAAAGATAAACAGAAACTGAATTATCATTTCGCTGAGCATAGCCTCCAGTCAGTAAGGTATGTAGATATACTCAAGATTCAATATCGTATATTGCGTAAGTTTATTGTCTTTTATCATTATGTAGTTAAAACTCATTCATTCATTTACGGAGACATTAAAGTTTTTAGGTCGGGTTCTGGTTCTCCTGAATTCAAATTTATTCATAAAATCTTAATTTTTTTTGAGCAAGCAACTTCAGTATGGAGAATTGGCAGAGAAAAATAGTACACGAAAACATACACAAACTAATTGAGAATACGGACTGTAGAATTTCATTGCTAACTTTGCTACAGGAAAGAAGTGTAATTGGACAAGTTGACATTCAAGAAATAGTAAGTTTGTTCAATAAATTGCAGTTGGGCTTACGGTTTAACAAAAACTCGGTTTTTGTTTTCAATGTATTGAATTTGACTTCCAGAATGCTTTTCAAACCTCCCTAGAAAAGGCAAATAAACTGTATAATATACTCGTGACACGTACAAATGCATACCAAAACATGTTGGATTGTTTATGGAATGACCAGCAAACAGGAGCCTATGATATACTTAATCAGTCGAGCTTGTTGGCACTTATTAAAGTTTCCAGCAATGTAATCGGAAATGGTCGGTATAGCACTGTGTATGCAGGCACTTTTGCCGGGAAGAATGTTGCTGTAAAAACAATTAAACGTGACCTCCAACCAGTTTCCATAGCTTTTAACGAAATCAGTACTCTCTTCGAAACAAAACATCAGAACATTATCAAATGCCATGGATATGAAACCTACAGCAACGTGTTTTACATTGCGTTGGAGCTATGCAGTTATAATTTGACAACGTGGGTTAACAACAGAAAGAAAAACGCAAATGTAACTTTATCCAAAATTGACGAAGTAACAATACTACGTCAGGTTTCAAATGGGATGAAACATTTGCATGACGTGAGTATTATCCATGCGGATATACAACCTGAAAACATATTGCTACGAGAAACTGAAAATGGTGAGACAACAGTGTTGATTGCAGATTTTGGACATGCAATACTTACAAGCCACAGTTCTATGATTGAAAGAGAAGATGAAAGCAATCATATTATTGGCAATAATGGGTGGTCCTCTCCCGAGGCAAGTCAAATGTTGCATGATCCAAGCATAAAACTTGTAAGTTAATTTTTAGTAACCGTTAGATAATACAGTACGCAAAATGGTTTAATACGAATGAGTTATAATTCTTATTGAATAATAGACTGCCAAGACCGACATTTTTTCTTTAGGATGCGTGTTTTATTATGTACTTACTCATGGCTGTCATCCGTTTGGGGATGAAAGGCGACGACAAGTCAATATAAATGAAAACAAATGCGACGTAAATTTGAATCTTTTATGTTGTGATCAAATTTATTACTACTGGCTGCTTCAGTTGATGATCTCCAAAGCCCCTACTAATCGTCCCAGCGCTGACGAAATTTGCAAGCTTAATAAGCTATGGAGGCCAAGACAACAAACAGAATTTATTTTGGCATGCAAGAATTACATACAATGTAGTAAAGAAAATTACGATTTTATTTCTCGTAACGCCTATTATATAATCAATGCCCTTCACGACGATTGTCTTTCTCATCAATCGACACTTCTTGAACCCATCGACAATTTTTTTGAAAGTTGTCAACAACCCAAAAGCAATTCGGAAGCTCAAACATTTAATAATACTACTCTCCAGGAAATTATAATCCAGGACTCAAGTTGTTCCAAGGTTTACTTCATTTTATGGATAGCATTACAAACTGAGAAAAATCTTGAAATTTTCACAAGGTTCTACAGTGTAGAATGCAGCGATTGGGTGAACAAACTGCTTGCATTTATAAATGCATCAATTTTAGAAAAAGGCACGGTTAGCACTACGATTTTAAAAAAATACATGAACAAACTAAAACGAATTCATTTGATAATTGGTCTGATTTGTTGAAAACGTTCTTATTTTTTATTAGAGGTTGTCAGCGATAACTTGACGATTACTTCACAATTGGAGCGCCGTCGCCTGTATGCCTACTATAAACTAGAACAGGATATTGTTGATAAAGTTGAGGACTTGATTATTTTAGTCGAGCTTCAGAACGGGGATGTTTCTGGTGCATCAAATAACAAAATCTTTATGAACAGGCTCACTAAGCTATGCGCAAAACTTGGTAAAATTGATTTGGTAAACACATATGAAACTTTACTCAAAATTAGGTATGAATTATATTGGACACCAGAAGAGTTTAGAAAATTTATGATGCAGTTATTCCTCTATTGGGACAATGACTCTCGAAACGGTGTCACGCTTAGTGTATTTCAGAACTCCGTGATAGGGATTGCAAGCAAATTCCTGCTAACAAACAAAATTGTTGAATGTGGAGATTTGAAGTCTTGCTTAGTAAGAGTTTGTTTCAGTCTTCAAAAAGCAGAAATCAGCTGGGGATCAAACAATTATTTACCACTAACACACAATATAGTTTTGAGGTTATATGAAATGAGAAAACATGTTATTCTTACAAACTATCTTAAATACTTTGTACTGCCCGAAGACTTTTGGATAAGGGATAAACTAACGAACGAATCAATAATTAAAAGGTAATATCCATGCAACAGCTTTTTTATCTTGCTAAATTATTTAAAAAGTTACTACTGTAGTCAGTTTTTGAATGAATATCTCGGTTTTATTTCAGAATTTGCAGGCTTCCAGCAACAGAAACCATATTCCGAATGGACATTTTTACAGCGCACGAAATACTAAATGTACACTTGCTGGTGACGGATGCAGAGCTACAAAGAATTTATGCAACAAATTGTTGGCCACAAAGCAAAAACAATTTCGACTACGAAACAAGAATTTTAATTCAAAATAACCGTTGTGCAGCATACAAATTCATTCAGACATTTAGACAGCCTTCTTCAAAAAATACACTTTCTCAAAAGTCGAATGAGGTTTTTGCCAAATGTAGCATTTTATAAAATTTCAGTTTGACATAATACATTAGCTTCATGTAAAATGGTTAAGCTGAGACCTGTTTAACTCATTAATTGAAGAAAAATAAATTACCATTACAAACAAAGTAAGAACAAATTATGTAATAGTCCTAAGATTCGATTGTAATGTCAGTTGAAGAACTTGTATCACTTCGTCTACAAAATCATACTTATAATTAGCTTTAATAAAAAGACTATTTACCAACTTGTAGATAACCTTAATAATAATTTAGGTTTACAACATTTATCTACGAGTGGAACCGTAAGGATGTGTAATCTAGTAAGCAGAAACTAAAATACTGTTCAGTTACACATAAAACACATTAGTCGTTCGACTAGTTTAATAGAATACTGAAAGCTATAAGTTAGCAAAATACAAGCAGCACGTAAAAAATTTATTTATAAATTTGTAGACGCATCTTATAATTATTTATGAATCAAGCATTCAACTATTTTAGTTGGCTTGGCAAATAATCACTATTAGAAATAAATTTGTAAACCAAAAAATTAATTGGTAAGCCTAAGCTACGTCTTGCTTCCTTTCTCTTTGTCTTTTATCTGTGTGTACCGTTCTGTTGAACAAGCTTTCAGAAATACATTCTAAAGGTCATTTTACCAATCTCAGGAATGATGGCCAACAACTACTTCGTCACGAAACATACCATTCAAAGGGGTTTGACTAGTTTATCAAATGTCTTGCTGGACACAAGTTCCATTTTGAGAATCATTGCAGTGTCGACGTATAGCATTCTTGACAGCATGGCCTGAAGCCCTTTTAGACATGTACATTACTACGTGTAGTTGGCATATATGGTGTACTTTTGAACCTCCCGACTTCAAATTGTCAAAGCTGCGAATGGTTTACGAAATTAAAACCTATGCAAAACAACACGTTTAGTAATGCCGTCAGAGCTTTTGATTGGTAAAGGTTTCATAGCAAAGCAGCAGGGGCCTGCCCTTCATGGTGTTGCTTATATGGAACTTTGTCCATGAACGCACCATCGGAATTGCTAATGTCATTTTGTGCTTTACAACTAAGGTCAATATAGTTTTAACGAAATAGATTCAAATTAGAACATTTGTTGTGACTACCAGTTAATCCCTTTTATTAAAGGTGTAATAGTTTTCAATAGTAGTTTTTTGTCTTTCATATGACATTCAGTTTTTTAAATTAAGGATGCAATGCAACAAACAAGCCTCTCTAAAACCTGATCACGCCAGTTTAAATAAAGCTATTTGATATTCACGTGCATACTCTCCAGTGGCCACATGTATATCAGCCAGAATATTTTATCGCGTATTTCATAATGATTTGCCATCAATCATTTTATTACAAAGACAATTTACCAGAATTATATTATGCATATCAGTAGTTATGTATATCATCACATGTACAATTATTGTCAAATGATTGACAAGCTTTACTCAAAACTGTCAAGGTGCAGCAGACAACACAAAATTTGTACTTGAAATGACCTTTTTGTTGCATAAAATAAATAAGCACAACCAACTGCGCAACTACTGAGCTTCAAGTGGTTGCGTAAGCACGCCATACAGAAACCGCATGTAAATTGCAAAAATGCAATAAATGTCAAATCGTATATCAATCAATTTGATAAATCGTTAGCATAAGTGTTGGCGATTCATCATAACTCAAGCACTAAACAATGTGCTGTCTACCCATTACAGAACATGTTATGTAAAAACTGGACATCAAGTGTCTGCCCGTGCTATCCGAAGTTCAAACATTTTGTAACATTCAAAAGTCCTTTGTTCTAGGGTATCTATTCATACTTTGTAAGTAGCTAGTAAGTCTGGATTTTAAGTTGTGGCTCTTGTACTGATGTGGTACATATTTATAGTATTTTGAAAATCTGTAAGTTTTAAACCAAAATAAATGACAAAAATATGTTGTGACACATGCAGAAAATGAAGATGGAATCGAGAATAAAAACTGAAATGTATGTACTTTAAGTTAAGACAAAATATTACTAAAGGTATTTTTCTACTCTAATGCCGCAAAATCATCAACTTTTCTGTGACATGTTTCCTAAGATGACAGCTTAACATATTTTCCTAAAACTTCTCAAGACAAACCTATTGTCACAAGTCATTACTAACCTAATAAAATATGCACTATCGCTTGGAAAATAACAAGCCTTATGAAAACAAAAGAAAAATGCAATTTTGTTATCAAAAACACACGAATCATGGCGTTTTGTTTATTTGAGACAATTTTGATAAGTGTTGTTTATTATTACTAAAATGTGAAACTTGTTTCTAATTTATCATACTTAATTGGTTAGGCTATTTTGGTACTTTCAATATGATATTCCAGAGGCAATATTGGTTTGGGGGTATCTTCTGTTTTGTCACTACGAGTAAAAAATCTTTTGATTCGTGAAAGCAACCCTCCGTCTTCATTTTTCATGCTTTCTTGTTCCAGCCTATGTGACAAAATTAGCTTAAATGCTTCCTGAATCTCAAAGTATTCTCGTCGTGCGTCTTCTATTTGTTCCTCAGTGTACTTGTTTGCCGCATGCTTGTCTGGGTGGCACTTTAGTAGTCTATATTTGTATGTTTTCCGTAATTCTTCGTCCGTAACCGTATCTTTAATTTCTAGTACTTCATATGCCTTCTTGAGAGCTTTTTTCTTTGGCAAGCCGTAGAAAAGCCACTGAGTAAATTTGCTGATGCCCACAGTAGCAACCCAGTGAGCTAAAAATCCAGCGCCAGCAAAAGCAGCCACCGATACAAAGATTGGTGGGGCAACTGAAGCAAGACTAGCAGCCAGCAAAAATCCTACTCCGGATGCAATTGCAAAAGGTACGACAGAGTCAATGGTTCTTTTTGCAGCTTCAGTTGTTGAAATAGTGCCCTTGTAAGCTTTGTAAGCATTGACTATGCAAATACCCGCAACAACTGCTCCGGATACTCCAGCCAATACTCCGGTAGATGAAAAAGCAGGTGTTAGCAGAAACAGATTAAGTTGATCGATAAGGGACTTAAAAGCACTTGTGGCTGGAACCAAAACATGAAGTGTGGATAGACCAACCGTCAACGTAGATCCTAATGAAGCAACTACTTTATTAGCACCATCCCCACTTTGTTGAGGTACAGCTAATTGAACCTTTTCATTTACATATGCAATGGAATCAGTTTCAAAGCTTTCTTTTATTATTTTGCGAATATATGAAATAATTGCTTGCTCGTCATCTTCTTTGATATATTGCAATACATGTCTATGTTCGTCGGGCAATTTCCATAATTCCAAGCTGTCCTTTGAAGACATCCTCCACAGTTCTTCTTTCTTTCCAAAGTACCCAGTTAGCGAGAGGAAAATCTCTCCTCGTTTAAAATCTTCTTCAGTATCAGGTTTATCAAAATGCCCCTGCTCCATAAGCTCTCGAATTTTTTCAAATATTGATTTGACCTTTTTGTCATATTTGGTATTTTTCACCTCACATAGCGAATCTACTTTGTTCTGTATTAATGCTAATAAATCTTCAAACTGTCTAGATTGATACAGGTTAAGAATTTTTTGATGTATTAGGGGAAGTTCATTTGGCTCACACAACATTTCTTCATCCAGCAGATGCTTTTTCAACAGCCTAGAAGCTACAGTTTTACTACAAAATTTTTGGCAGATGTTGTTTTCAGTGAATATGCAAACAATGTTTCGAGTGTTTAGCTTGTCTTTGCTACGATCAGTTAGCTCGGTAATGTAAGATTGGAGGTTTTCATAGTCACAAGCTTCATAAAACTCTTGAATTTTTGTAAATGCAGGATGTACACTACCCTTTTCTTGGTTTTCCCAATCGGTTTTCATAGACAGTATTTGCTGCAGTATGCTGGACAAATTGCCCTGTAGTTGGCCAGTAGTGAAAAGATTTACAATTATTGATGTAGTGGTTGTTGTTGCTTCATCCAAATTGTTTTCTTCCGTTACTTCCTTTTGGTTTTTTGCTGGCATTACCTGAAAGTATTTCAAGCTTTGGTTATTGATAACGGTTTTATAATAATAAGCCAAGGTTGCTAAAGCTAGTAAAATATCTTTGCATTCAAGACTTTATTTCCTAAAATTTAAACAAAAAATCTGAAATGTTGGGTACGCAAAGTGGCGACTGTTTCGAATATATTGCCAGAAAGTTCTTCGTATGTGACCCTCAGATTATAAGTTATGACATATTTACCTACTTTTTATTAATTTGTCTGTGAATACTATTTTGTATTTGGTTGTGGCTTCCGGTGTTGATTACAATGCCTGAGTTACAATTTAATTTTTTCATCCACAAAACAGGAGACGCTTGACCGATGATTTACTAAGACAAAAGACCAATCCTTCGTTTTCGATTCAAAATTCAAGGAAAACATTAGGGAATATTCAAAAATGAAAAATGAATTCACATATACTATGAATTGAAAGGTTCTTTAGCCAATGCCATTCCTAATTGTCAAGTTTTGGCGACGTAATACAAAGTACGATATATGGCGAATCAAATAGCTACTACCAGCGTTTACTTTATGTTCCAGCAGCTGTGTGTGGTTCATGCAACTCTATTTCTTGTTATAGCGTATCTACTTTCCATTTTTGGACAGAAACGGACGAAATACTTGAATACAAATTGTTGTATGTGCTGAAGCAGCATGAATGGGGAATATTAATGATGCCAGTTTTTGCAGTTAAAACTGGAAATGACGTGGTTAGTTTTAGAAAAAATGAATGTCTCACCTTTGGAATGCTAATGAATTGTTCGCCATCCTCTTTAGTTGTAGACTGTTCATCATTGCATGAAATAATAGTTACATTGCAGGGTTTATGAGTCATTGATCTAGCTACTTCATTGAGTTCATTGTTCACCAATCCGGTATTGTAGTCTATTTTGTACTCATTGTTGTTTATCTGTAAGTGAATATTAGTGAGTGATCTAAGGACCTAAAGTGCTAAATTAAATTTATTGACTATAACTAATTCCATATCTCTACCTCTTCGTGCTGAATCACAGCTTTACCAAATGGAGGCCGACTTTGTACAGAAAACTCAAAAGATACATCATGACTTGTATTATTTTGAGTTATGGCGTCTGATTTTGCACAAGTTTCTTCCTGTATTTGTTTGGCATTTAAATCAGAAAATCAATACATTTATTTTGCATTTCTGTTAATACTAAACTGATAATTTTAAGTACATACCTTCTGTGGGGACTTGTAGTAAGCTGATAAAATGGCTAGCAGCTCTTCCAAATCCGAGTCTTCAGGTAATCTTGGTGAAAGCAGCTTAGTCAAGGCTGTCACTGCATCAAAACCTATACTGACAAGGAGAATTGCGCGGGACTTATTATAAGCTCTCACATGCGCAGAATCTGTTGAATCCATTGGTTTGTTTAGTTCCATATCATTGGCAAGTAGAAATGATTTAAAAACCCGAATCCAAATCTCAATGTCATCTTTACTGGGGTCAAACGGCTGGAGGTTGCCTATTGTAAGCATTATGGAAACCTTCCCAACGC
This sequence comes from Entomobrya proxima, assembly GCA_029691765.1. Taxonomy (NCBI): domain Eukaryota; kingdom Metazoa; phylum Arthropoda; class Collembola; order Entomobryomorpha; family Entomobryidae; genus Entomobrya; species Entomobrya proxima. The sequence goes on from CM056169.1 coordinate 49,773,629, forward strand.
ACTATCTGTGCAGACAAACAGAGGAAGAACGAAGAGTTTTAAAATATTAAAAACTTATTATAAAATTAACCACACCAAAAAATGAGACTAAATTACTTTATTTATTTCATTTTTGTACAGTTATTGGGAAATGATCTCATTTTTTGCAGCAATAATTTAAAAAATATTGCTACCGGAGCCTAAATCGTTTTTTGCTCTCACTATTGCCGAATCTTTCTTATAATTATAATGGTTTAGAATGGCAGCTTTAGGTAGCAAGGTTTAAAACTTATTCAAACGTTTTAAAACCTAAATACCTGTTCTGACAAAAATCAGTGAGCTTTGAAGCTTCCCAAACAAATAATATGCAGTTTTCAATGAAAACAAACAAGTAATATTTTGAACGTTATCAAAATCTTGAATTATGAATTAAAGCAAATGTCTATTAAATTTTGGAAAGTAGATCAGGTTAATCTTACAAACTGAAAAAACCGAGAGTTTTGTAGGTATGACCGACTGTGGAAGTATATCATACTACTTCGGAATGGAAATTACTAAGTGCTAGTTTAAAGGAAGCAAATGTGGTTACAAATTAAATCAAATGAAATTGGCCACCGGTTGCGTAATAATACCTTATTAGAACTGAAGAATAAGTAAACCTTTTACATGCACTAATTATACGTGCTAGTAAACAAAGTAATATCTACAGTTGAAGACACAACAAATATATTTGCGTTTGTGACTTTGAGAATACAGGAATATCTCCATGTTTCTAAGAATTCATTATATATTGAAATGAAAATATTAAGATATTTACTTTAAAATGTTTCTTATTAAGTGCTGCTGGTTTACGAAGCATATATAATTACACAAGTCAATGGCATTTGACTTTATCAGTAATCAAGTGGTTTTTAAACCACATATGTGCTTCAAAAATATCCTGTTATATAACCGAATTCCACTTCATTTGCTGTGCAATAACTGACTTCATCATGTTATAATTTTTTTCTGCTAACGTGCTTGGCAACAACGGTGAGTGATGGTAGGAGTTGTATCGGTCATTAAAATATCAAATAGCCAATGTCAAGTAAAGTCAAATCTTGGAACTCACGCCGTAAAGTTGTGATCATGTTCTTTGTTTTTTTTTCATTTTATGAACATATCAGTTTGCTGAGCCGGCTGCAGTACTAAGAATTCCACCTACGTGACCAACTGTCTCCTTGCCAATTCCGTTTACCGCGTAAGCAAAAATATATTTTACAATTGCATTGAACTAACGTAGCATAACCCCCAATGTCATCTTCAGAGATCACCTTGGTTGCCACCATGAGCTTGTGTACTAACGACCTTGTTAATAAACTTTTTTCACGACAGATGCGTTTTATGATTGAATTCATACTCGTTGGACTAAGACCAATGCAGTGTAAAATAAATTTACAACATGTTAAACTATGATATAAGTAAGCCTGTCAGATAAGTCAATTTGTTATCCCACATGATCTGATAAACTAACTTAAATTTTTTATATACAATAGAAACAAAAGCTTTATGCTGAACAAGCTCAACTGTTTAGCAACATATTAAAAAACTAGTATGAATTTAGGATTTTTTTGATATTGATTAGATTGATTTGCATGCAGAAATAAAATTATGGACTTTATCTATTGAAAACATTTAGAACCGAAATTTCAATTTATAAAATGTAAAATGTGTTAGAATGTTTAAAAAAATTAAAATAACACCAAAGTTATTGCTTTAAGATGAACAGTTTTCTTAGATTTACATGTCAAAATGCCCGTAGAGATAAATCATAGAATTTTCAATTGCTGCAACTTTATTTATGTTCACGGATCACTGAATGCTTTTAGTGCGACTACAAAAGGTTGTTCATGCTCAGATTTTACATTTTTATCAGCTTGTCAAACTTGACGTTTGCGCTGATTATGTACATGAGCTTACCTAAAGCAAATCTTTTAAGCTTTAAACACGCATCGTTATATGTACAAAATAAATATATATCATACAAGCATTATGCATAAACTGAAATAATTATCTTTATGAAATGTGATAGTATACGAGCTTTTAGTTATGCTAATTGATAGTATTTTTTGGGCAACCAAAGAATTCTGAAATATTTTTTACCATCAAGGCTCATAATATAACTTGGCTACTGTTTAGAGGATGGAAAGTAAGTCCCTTGACAACGCGATAGCAAACATTACTGCTGCCATCCTTGATCTGCAATCAAATAATAAACTACAAGATTCATTTCAAGATACAATGCAAGCAGTTTTAGCTGTAGGACACGACTGGAAAAGTAAAGGCAATGACGGAGTACCACTGACCTACAAGGTCATTGAAGGACTTGCCTCTACCGACAGCGGAAATACACTAGCGGAGTACCTACGAGCCTTAACCAAAAAACAGTCGGTAGATAGCAGAAAACTTCAAGAAGGAACTGCAAATAAGGCGCCAGAATCACACAAGCATCTTATCCAAAAAGTTCATGAAATTGTAACTGAATGGATTGAAAACGATATATGCTCTGATATGTGTCCTAAGGCTACAGCACTTGAGATTCTTAGAACTCACCTGTTGGTAAAAGAGCAATGCTCCTCACCACAGGAACTTCCTGAAGAACATTCAACCATTCTGAGTTTGTACGGGGAAGGCAATATAGACGAACTAAAAGAACATTTGCAAAGAATTGTAGCAAACGGGATGGAACCAGAACATCACGATACAAAGTATGAGTCACAAATCAAAAAAGTTGTGACTGTAGTTTTTGCCAAAATTGACGAAGGGCATTTTGAAGATGTTGATGATAAAATGTCATGCTTCACTGAAGTCTTAACATATCTTAACGAAAAAGAAGAACAGTGGAATCAACAAGCCGCAAAGTTTGATGGGGATAGAGTATTGCTTCCTCCAGTACACCGAGCAATACTTACATGTTACGAAAGTGGTAACGTCGAGTCATTGATCCAACTTTTACGGAAAGTTGTTAAAGATAGCTTCAGAAGCTTTTCTCTGCAACGCATTCAGAACAAATTCAAAATCCTGGAAGACGAATTGGAGAAGAAAGGAACATTTACTGGTGAACAGGTTGTAGCGTTGCTGGGTACTACAATTACTGTTGGTCTGTCAACGCTTCATCAAATTCTACCAACTGGAGCAAGTGCGTTCAAATCTCTAATAACCCAATTCGGATCAGAACTTGCAACTCCTGCATTTTCTAGCTGGGGTGTAATATCAGGTTTATCAGGTGCCACTGTTGTTGGAATATGTATCTACAATGCTTATTGTGTTTGCCGAGGAACAAAAACAGTAGGACAAGCAGGCAAGCATATAGTTGATTCTGTAGTACCAATGGCAATTGCTAGTGGAGTTGGAATTTTTTCAGCATTGACATTTGCTTCAGTAGCGCATCCTATATGGATATCCATGGCAACATTTGCTACTACAGGATTGCTTGTTTACTTGCTACTGGCGCCTTTAGTTTCTCAAATTAGCAATTGGTTATTTTTTGACCGAACTCGACACGAAGAGCTTCAACGGGCATTTCAAATTTTAGGAATTGACGAATCAGCAACAGATGAAGAAGTACGTAGGGCATATCGAAGCCGACTTCGCGAAAATCATCCAGACACATTAAACAGAACAAGAGTAACACCAAACCAAATTGCGGAGGCAAGAGAAAGATTCTTTGAAATTCAGAGAGCATTTGAGTTCATAGTAACAACTAGAATTCAAGATGTTGACATCAATGACGAGGAAGGTATATTAGCGCGCATCAGAAATTTCTTTACCTCCCAGTTCAGCACTGATTCAAGTCCAACATACTACCTGACGTCCTAAGCTTACACATTATACGGCATGCTCTGGTAAAGGTAGCTAACCTGTGCATTAGTGGGTGGCTATTACTAACTTGCTATCACATTTAATTTCTTTTTGTCTAATTGGTTCCTAAGATATGTGTGTAATGTACTAATTATCTGAATAAAAATGTTTATTATTATATTGGCTGGATATACATTATATATTATTAATATACATTAGAAAGGCATTTAACTGGCGTAAGTCTGCCTGATAACACATAAGGCAGAACTTGTGCATTATGCTTCTTAAACAATATGCAACAAAGCAATCATGTATGAAATTTATGCGCGATAAAATTCATAACAGATTACAACCAGATTCATAAAATCATGTTTACAATTCCATTTTTGAACTGTTTGGCTAAAGCTTTGCCTAATTGGGACCAAGTTAATTAAAATCATTAAGCTCGCTGATTCTGAATAAACATAAATTTTTGGTTTCCAACCATTTGCTTTCATGAAACCCGCCAATAATAATGCTTCAGAAAAATTTAAAATGATATGATTTCAAAGTAGTTTTACTAGCCGCGCAAAATGTCCTCAACATTTTAAGTAATAAAAACTTTATTTAAAATTAAACAAAAACATTTCCAACATTTTGTATTTATGCGTATAAATATTTCATAACTTAAATGCTACGTCGCCTTAACAACAAATATTTTTGAATTGACGCATTTATATGAAACTCCGCGCACATTCATTTAGGTATTATTGTCAGATATTTTTGAATATATAATATGAAAATTGATTTGGACATGCATTATAGCATAGAATTGCGCTAAAGCATTGAAGTTAAGTGTACAAAATACTGGATAACCTGCTGGATATTATTATCAATACAATGTACATGCCTAATCCAATTCCTCCAAACTCTGTCGCAGTAATCCAAAATCGAGCCTGCACCGACCCAAAATGTTGTGCCAGTACTATTCCTATGCCAATGGCAAGGCACATTGATCCAACTGAGTTCATTACACGTCGTGTGGCCAGTTGTTGGGAGCATTGTTGCTTATGTACTTGATATATATTGCAAAATATTACGATCGCCACAAAAATAATAAATTCAATTGAAATGGTATACCACCTGAACCAGAACGGAATATGTATCAAGGAGGCCCACTCTACGTCATTGCTTTTATACGGATTGGGACGTGTCTCCGAGGCGTACAAAATGTGCATTGTTGACATATAGACAATAAAAGCTGTTCCCAAAGCTCCGAACAGTTTTCCATGCATGCCAGTTGACCCCCTAGACAAGTCAGCGATTGCATTCGTTTGTAACGCCACGGCATTATTGCTTTGGTTAACCAACGCATGATCAGTATTCTCTGGTTGATTGGGTTCAGGAGTTTTTACACTGCGTGCATCAGTATTTGGCTGAGAAGGACTTTCGGCCTTTTTGTCCGGTTTTGTACCAGTGGCAACCATGTTTCTGTACAAAAAGACCTTTTATTCCAAAATCTAAGATGAATTATGTTGGTGAATTTACCTTGCCGTTTCAGTTTCCAAATTCCGGTGTGAAGCTTATTTTATAATGTTTCAAATTTTTTAGAGCTTCTAAAAATACCAATGAAAATTTTAATTGTAGCAATTGAACTTCCTTGTGCTAAAGGGACAAATACAAGTAATGTAATTTGATAGCATTGCAATGCACATTCAATGCAATATCTATAAATTTATTCGGTCACTTTGTGTGACTGAGCATAGCTTTTACACAAAAAACATAAGAAACTTTGATATTCACCACATCAATTAAATTTTGTTTTACGTTGTGTATAAGTGCTGTAGCAGCACGCTGTTGTAAGTAAATGAACGTAAAACGTAATTACATATACATCAGGTTTGATTGGAGTGATGACCTGACATGCCCGCAGATCTTGATATACTTATGCGCATAAAATTTCATTATTTGCAGTAAACATGTTTTTCAGCATCTCAGTGCTTTTCGTCAGAAATAAGCATACAGACGTAAATTATTTTATTAGTTCGGTCAGATGTTCACATGTATATGCATTGAGTAACACGTAAATCCGTAAACGTCCAATCAAAGTTCGTTTCACAATCCTCATTGAATAATGCTTAAACTATATGTAATAACTATTAACGAGCATTATATACCAATGCCAGAATATGTCAACATGTCTGGGTAAACTTTTGAGTGTTATCATGTGCACTTGAACACATCAAGCAAACAATGAGACAAAGAGCAAATTTCGTTATTTTATACGTTCATGTAATTTGTTGTTTAAATGCACTGATAGCAGTTGTATTGCATGACAAACGTTTATTACCTTGAATCTTATCTCTTCAATATATGTTGTATGTTTAATGCAGAAGGCCAGATAATAATGTCCAATTATATCACGCAGTTTTTACATGATGCATCAAACTTGACACTGAATATCACCTTGACTTTGAATTGGTAATGTATGCTACATTGCTACCATAATACAATGCTACAAGGTCACTTTCTACAATAATTATTCTTCAAACCAAACTAAACTGCAATGTCACAATTCAACTTCCGGAAATTTGTGACTTTTATTTCAGATTAGGTTTAATATGAAATAACTATTGTAACAAACTTGTTTTACTAGCAACTAGCATCCAAGAATGACATAACTTGAAGCTGATTTTTATACGGTTTTACAAAATGAAACTTCTTGAAAGACAAATTACTGCTAGAAAGAAATACAAAAGAATGTTTCTTCCTAAATTACATGATGCACACAACTGGAATCCATCTGCTTCTTCGCGTTTTGATTGAGTTTTTTCAAGGATGTCCTTGTATGCAGAGACTCTTGTGTAAAAACCTAAAGATATTCAAATTATAAACACTTCCTCTTCATCCTTGTCAATTGAGATGTATTTGAATAATACATTTCTTGCAAATTCTTACCTGGAGTTTCTCCGCATTTCTTATTTGTATCGGCCTTTCTAGAAATTATGCCATATAATGTTGTCAGGTTTCCTCTTGTTACCAGTAAAGGTCCTCCGGAGTCCCCTGTTTGAATTTTAAACAAAGTATTATGTTTTATAGGCTATGGATCAAAAGTGGACTGACGATTAGTAGTCTCTTTGGAGTATTACACTACAAGAGAAAAACAATTTTGTGCTAGCTAACTGTATAAAGTTGAAACTAGAATGAACAAGGCAAGTAAAGATTGTGACTCAATTATATCAAAACCCTTATCGATGCAAAAAAGACCTACAAATGTTCACAATGGTTTTAAATTTAATGCGACAAAATTTTTATGAATACTGCTAAAATATAAAATTGTAATTAATGTGAAAAGAGTTTGTGGTTGGGAATGCACTTGTAGGCTTAGAGTTTATACGTAACCACTCAAAATGTACCAGACTCACCCTCACAAGCATCATGATCTTCTCCACTAACGCAAACCTGAAGGTCATCTTTAAAGTTTGAGTTGTGCTTAATACATTCTGAAGCATCCAGTTTTGTAACGTTGACCTTTTGTAGTTGTATACTTCCAACCTTATGTTCGTCATCATTTGTAGTGGTTCCCCATCCCGCCACAGTATAAAATTCATCTTCATCTGAAAAACAAAATAATTTAATACTTCGAAAATATGTTATGAATGACCAATAAAAATGTAAACGTTTTTACTTACCTTCCGCCGTCTCAAAGGATTCCGACAAATTAAGTGGTTTTGTGAAGTCATTAATTTTAAAACTTTGGTTTAGTTTAATTAATGCGATGTCATATAAACTTGCTGGTCCATCCCTTTATAAAATCAAATAGTAAATTGCATATTATTAATATAAGATAACATGTTACCTTAAGGCTACAAAAGAACGAACTCCATTAAATAGCGAATGTAATACATTCAGTTAGGTACTCATGACCATATTGTTCAGATTGCTTATAACTTGCAAGTGGAAAGATATTACGCAGAATAAAAAAATCTTTGTACTTAATTACCATTTAAAATCAGGATGTATGTAGACAGTTTCAGTGTTTATATATTGGGTTTCCTCAGTGCATCTGCATCGATCATGTTCACCAGATGTAACAAAGGCATCATGACATGCTTTACTTTTTCCGTTATCATAAAAATTGTAAATGCAGTGTGCTGCCGTCAATACAAGATCCTGTTTTTAAAAAAGTATTAGTTTATTGCCAACGATTTGTAGTATGATAAGTGTTCTACAATATAAAACTTTTTAAACCTTACGTCATCTACTAATATTCCACCGCAATATTGTTTTAGTTCGTATTTCCCGTTAATCTCAGGAAACATCGTCAACAAAACCATCCATGGGAATTCGTGTGGTGTAGCCGGCTCTCCACCAATAATATGTGGATTAGATCTCTTGTTTTCATTTGGTCTACACAAATGTAAATCTATAGGACACTCTGGGGGACTTAATTGAACTAAGGTAATCATTAGAAAAATAAAAGCAGTTAAACACCAGGGCTTCACAGAATCCATTTTGGTTTTGTGGCTTAATAATGCTTTACAAACGAATATAAAATCAGATGGGTAGAAAATGTAGCAAATAAATTTATTTGTTACAGTTGAAATATGTCTAATGTTGTGGCCCCACAAGTATCTAAGACAAGGACAAAAACAAACGGTTCCTCAAATATCGTAGTGGTTGGATTTAAATGGACAGTTGTATATGATATATGCTTTGCTTGCTATCACTCTAACGCAATTAAGCTATCTTGTGTAGCAATTCATTCAACATGTAACCGACCGACTCGGTGATCGTAGCATGTAGGAAATATAGCGTGATGCCTGTAATGTTGCAGGTCAGCTTCATACATTAAGTAGTATACTGAGCTGCTAATAAATTAAAAGGCAAAGGATAAAGACTGTTTGCTAAGTTGGACATAAAAACTGAAACATCATGGCTGTACACTAACGCTATATCACTTTCAGAATCATATTGAGCTTCAAATGAGGTAATGACTTGTTAGAATAATTACAAATTGTTTAAATCGCATGTTTTGAACTTTTCTGGTTTTAGTTATTTAAACGGAAGAACTCTATGAAGTTCTTGAAAAGTTTATGACGAACAATTACAAAAATTTGCATATTAACAAGGGCTGGAGTCACATGTAAAGTTTAAACTTCGTAGTTTTTAAACCAGGTCAACCGTGAATGGCTCGTGAATGCCAACGTGAATGCAAGTAGCTCATATTGAAGTGTAAATGGCTTCATTAATTTGCATAAACATGGCAAGCATGACAAACCAATTTGGCAAGAAATATTTTTTAAACATATTGTCGGCATTCAATATCTATGTATTTTCTATGTAACATGTATATTATACAATAACTCTGTATCATTATGCCCCTAAAATCTTTGTTACGAATTGTATGATCAAATGACCATTTTGAGTTGTGTTAAGGCATGTACAGCCTCGCCGTGTCGGCCATTTTCTTTTCCGTCGAGCTTAGAGTAGGATTGTTCCTTACGAACACTCCAGAGCTGTTTCCTTTCCTTATCTCAAGTCATTTCCTAAAAGTAGCTTAGGTAATAAAGCAGGTACTTGAAAGAGCACTAAGATCTCTTTTTTAGCGTGTTCTCTTCGTACACTTTATTCTGGCGTGTACTGTTTTTTACTCATCACCTCCATCTCCTCCATCATCTTCCTGTTCACCTCTCATCGCCTCATATTTCTTACGGCACTACCATCTCAGCAGGACATATTCCCTATTGTCCGAGTCATCCTCCTCCAGGAACCTCCGGCAATATGGCCGAATTGAGTATAAGGTATAAATATTATCCTAATGAAAACTATATGGGGTTTGAAACAATAAACAAAACCACAAACTTTATTCCTGAATGCATGAACATGCTTTACATCTCATTCAGACAAATGTATATGAAATGCTTTACGAGCTTTTCACTTACAGCCTCTTTTGCTGCTTGCAGTCTGTTGAAGCCCATTTCAGTGGTGGAAGTAAGGCACTAGGATTATCGTAGGGGGTAAAGTCTTCGCGTAATAACTAAAAAATTATCATAGTATTAGTTTACGCTTTGTTGCCTTTTTTGGCTTATATTCATGGTAACACAGAAAACAACAGTTTGTTATGTTTTTTCTGAGACATGTGTCTTTGGTGCATAGCACACAAAATTTATGCGTTTGATTTCCAGTCTTGCGTTTATTCTGATTTGTACATATTAGTTTACCGCTTGATTATCCGTTTGATCCGGCATAAAATATTTTCTTAATTACTTGTGCCTTGTAATACACACATTTCTAGCATATTTGCCGAACAATGCCAAAAAGCATGGCTGCAGCATAACGTCATAAATTGCAACACTAAAATTATGAGGCATGCTTATCTTGTCATTGGGTTTATTTACCTGCATTATTTTCAAACTTCTGTGTAACCCAAGCACCAAAAAGCTTTTCACATCGTGTAGTACATGCTTTGTTTTTTCAAGTTTTCGATATTAAAGCATATATGTGACCTAATTAATTAAGCTAGTGTCAAAAGGTCTGCCAATACTTTGCACGAAACCTTTCAAAACCCCTGGAATGTAACGTTTGTATACATACATAATTAGCAAATAAAAAGAATTATATTTTCAACTTGAGTTTGTATCACCTATATCTTTAAATTTGTACTACTGGTAGTATTTTCAAACGTCAAATAAACTGATGAAGGTGAAATATAACAAGAAAAATAATATGATAAAAATTCTTACAAGCCAACTGTTGAATGTTCTTGCATCTTATGATACCTTCGGTTTCTTAATGTTGCCAAAAGTCATTCACCATTCATAATATAGCAAAAGCACTGGTTGACCATGAAACTGGATGTTTTTATTGATTCAAATGATCTCCGGCTAGACAGTTGAATGGTGTTCGATTTAGAGGAACAAAGTTCTTTTGACACTTGATAAGAACTATTAAATGGTTGACTAATTGAATTGTATAATGATATGTGCTGTGCTGTATGCTGTGTGCATAAGCCAATGCAGTTTTTTAATCAATACACCATCAATCATTTTTTGTAGTAATTGTGAACGACTTTCGGTTTTGTAATACTTGAACTACATGACACTAAATGACGTTGATTGATAAATGATTCCTAATTAAAGTCATTCCAGTACATTCCATACTTTACAAAAAAACTTTATGAATAGCCACGGAGGAATCGGATTTGTCGATATTGGATAATGTGGCAATGTATAATTAAAAGCTAAATCCGTTTAAAATGACCTTATGGTCAACTATGGAAACGATACAATAATTATATAATTAATGTTTTAACATAACATAGTATGCTGCAAACGCTAGACAGAAATAAAAATAAATAAATTACACACAAACTATTTATTTTCAGCAGCACATATTTAGTAAACTTTTACAATTGCTTTTTTGTGTTCCACAGTCGCTAAAATTTATTTTATTTCAAGCATATTTTATCATATTATGTAGTCCAACTTGTGTACAGTTTCCACAATAATGCGTGTTTGCTTACATAACTGGTAGCTACGGGAATGTGGTATTTTTTGACGGTGTAACTAGCTAATTAACGTATTCCGTATTCGCGAATTATCCAACTTCAAATGAAAAGGGAAGTTCAAGAGAAAAAAAATTCAAAAGCTGGACAATATTATACTGGGTTGGTGAAGTAAATGGATAATGTGCAATCGTAAACTGAAATGGCTATGTAACATTAACCATATTTAGGAGCTTGACAACCTTATCTTGATTTTGACTTGATTTATATTAGGATTAATCCTTGTATATTGTAAAATATACACAGAAGGCATTATAAGGTTAGAAAAGTTTAATTTATGGTGAATAATAAGCAGAGGACATATGACTTCGTAGAATGGAGACCACCACCAGGGAAATACATAAATATAAACTTGATTGTAAATTGCAACTTCTACAGGGTTCAAAACCATTTTCTTCCGTTTTTCTATATTCTTCTGGTTTGGCCTTGTTAAGAATATCGCTGAACGCTGACACCCTAGTGTATATACCTGAAAAATCAATTAAATTTCATTTGGCCTTGACACGCAAATCAGTCTTAGAATAGTATAAAATGTTACCCGGTACACCCTGACACTCTCCTTCTTTGTAAAATCCACTGGATAAGATTCCGTACAACGTAGTTGTGTTGCCTTTGGTAATCAATAAGGGCCCTCCAGAATCGGCTATATAGTATTAAAGTATTTTAATATTACATTATAGATTTCTGATCCTATGAATACTCTAAAAGTTGTTCCCTGTTTCATAGAGACTATGTAAGTTTTATCATGCTCATCTGTGTTGAAAAGTTTGAGTTCTCACCAACGTACCCACACAAACCGTATCATTAACAACAGCACAGATTTGAAACTTCTCATCAAACCCGGAAACCAGTTCAGAGCACACCGAGCTGTCAACTTCAATAACAGTAGATTTTTGTAACTCTACGCTTCCTAGAACTGACCCATCTTTTGTTGATCCCCATCCGACCAGAGTTAGAATGTGGTCGCCGTCTAATTTCAGTTAAAAGTGTGTAAATTACCTGTTAAGTTTTACTCGCAGTAAGTCGGTTTAACAAGATTTCATTTCAAGCTTACCATCAGGTATATCAAAGGCTTCCGTCAAATTAAGTGGATCCACAATTCCATTATCCACTGTAAGATTTTTCTCTAAATGAAGTAGTGCAATGTTGTTTAGTCCAGCGGTGTCGTTTCTATAAAATATATCGAACAGTAAAATATGATGGCAACGTAAATCTGAGCCATGTGTTTTATTTCTAAGATTGAATTGCTGTATCAAAGAACCAAAAAGTGGTCGTGGAAAATGCCCAGTAAGTTATACTCTAATACAGATTTGTGTATCGCACTAACCTTTTGTAATTTGGGTGAATGAAATCTCGTTGTGTGTACACATATTGAGTCTCTTCCGAACAATAACATCGGTCGTGCTCACCAGCTGTCACATAGTCTTCATGGCATGCCATCGTTTCTTCATTCGGGTCAGTACTGTATAGACAATGAGCAGCTAATAAGACAAGATCCTGTAAATATAATAAGCTTTAGTTACTACCATATACAAATTTTATTACAGTATTACGACTATTGTATTTTTACTGTATCTATTAAAATGCCTCCACAAAATTGGGTTTCAACGGAATCTTCCACTTTGGGATACGTTGTTAGTAAAACCATCCATGGAAACTCATGAGGTTCAGCTATGTGGTCATCAATATAACTTTTTGTATTGGATGCTCCTTTGGTGCCGGGTCTACATAAGTTTAGATTCATTTCACATTGAGGTGCCGCTAACTGCACTGCAGTAAATGTCGAAGCTAGAAGTGTCACTGTGAAAACTGTTGTAATTGTTTTCATCTTGTTATTTTATTTGGAAGTTACAAACAAAACTGTATAATATGTCATGGATTTATAAAAGAAGTGAAAATCAGAAACAATCTTATTTAGTAAAAAATGTTCATTTTTAAGTTAAAGAATCGGATTCCTTTCTGGTGAGGAGTTCCAAAAATGTAAACTTTAGTTATCTGTATAAGAAGACAAAGAAAAAACACACAAACATAGTTAATACTAGGCACGTGTTTTGACTTAAATATGTACAAAAGCCTTTACGAATTTTAAATCTTGAATCTCTATTATTTTAACCTGTAAATACCAGAACCGTTTTGTCTGGTATGCGCAAACGAATAATGTAGGCTTCCCTGTCCAGTTTACATACTCAACCCGTACTATGCTTTCTGAGACACTAGGTAAGTGTGTTACGAGAGTAAATGAATCTGTCCTGTGTATAATGTGTTCTCACTTATGTCAGGTAAAGCAACTAACAATAGTCAGGCATCAAAATAAACGTATAAACCCTCTGATTAATTAAATACTTTGAATAACTTGTTTTCATTATTCACCTATTACAATTTATTTAGCTTGTTATTTCCAAAAAGTTCTATGTTTTGCCAAGAAAGATGTACAACAACGGTTTTGACTGAACACCTATTTTAAGTTCCAAATCAGCAGAGCATTTAAACATTATTTACAACATAAATAATGGGGCGTATAATATAACTTTTCCCTTAATCCGGGTTTAAACTAATCCTGCCTAACCCAAAATTTAATCCGAATTCAGTAAATTTGATTTACAGAAGTAAATTAATACTGCGATTAAGATTAAGGGAAAGTAAATTTAATCCGACTTTTAAAGGCAAGCGTAAACCTGCTATTACGACCACTCCTGCCCGACCGGTCGCAATGTTTGAATTACACTTCGGTTTCATGTGTCGGATTTTATAACTTCAGCTATCTTGCTCGAATAATCTTTCCAGATTAGCTTGAGTTTAAACCAAAATTAAATTATTAGAGTATTACTAAGCCGGGTTAAATCTCGACCTAAACCCAGAATTAAAGTTAGATTCTACGCCCCAATGTTTTTCAATGAGTTGCCGGCTAAGTTTAGATATGTATTCCAGATATACTACCCATTGGGGCGTATAATATAACTTTTCCCTTAATCCTGGTTTAAACTAATCCTGTCTAATCCTAAATTTAATCCGAATTCCGTAAATTTGGGGCTCATCCTGCGATTAGGATTAAGCAAGATTAAATTTAATCCGATTTTCAATGGAAAGCGTAAACTGGCTTACGACCACTCCTGACCGGTCGTAAGTTTTGGATTAACTTCAGTTTCAAGTGTCGGATTGCGTAACTTCAGCTAATCTCGCTCGAATAATCTTTCTAGATTAACTTGAGTTTAAACCAAAGTTACCCGATTAGAATAATCCTAATCCGGGTTTAAACTAGACTTAAACCCAAAATTAAAGTTAGATTATACGCCCCATTGTGTTTTACCGTAAAAACCAATTAACTGGATCGATTTTATTTTGTCTCTTATGTTTGAGCACAAGTCTTAATACATGTTTCCAATCATTAACATCATCACATAATATTTGTGCGACATTTTCCATTCATTTGCTTTTCACGAGCAATACGTTTATGTATTTAAGCTTGTGATTTATAATACGTGCTGGACAAACAGTTTAAATTCAAGTAAGCGTAGCAATATATCTTATCATATATAAAAGTCAAAACCTTGCATCTGAATTTATATGCAAACACCAAGAACTAAGTCGATTAGGGTACAAATAAAATGTAAATATCTAGGGCAGTAAACACATATCTAGGTTTTCTATATAAGTAAGCCAAAAGCATAAATAAATATGTTTTGACTACTAGCAGATATAAGATTAACTAAATTTTGATGGGTATGCTACAATGGCAGTACCGACACTGCAACATTTTTGTAAAAATATAAATATTTTCTATGGTTTTGTCAAGAATAGATTTGTATGATATAGTCTAATTGTTATTTGGAAACATGAATAAAAGCAATATATTTTACTGCAAATAGGTATGGTTTTGTTGCAAATATTTCTAACACGTTTCAGTTCACCGAATTGTGCACTATTCAACTTTTACAAAATCCTTCTATTCAAAAGTTTCATATTTATTGTGTTAAATTAGGGTTTGAATTTTAATGCATAGACTAAGCCCAATATCGTATCCTCCCTTTAGAGATTACACTCCGCCACTTGACTTTAAATGTCCTAGCTGTTCAGTAGACAAGCATCTCCGGTCAATAGGCGGGCAACTTTGTTAGATTACGTAAGCTTGCACCCATTACTTAAAGCATTATCACTACCATTACACATGCACAGCCGATTATAAAACTGACTTATATAAGGTCTAAGTTCAAGTTCAATGTCATATAGTCATTCTCATTTTCATTTATGATGACTTGTCAAATTTGACGTGTGGCATGCATAAGAGCAAGCGTGTGATGGATCATATCATTTTTCAATATAGCTTTAACTATGTGTATATCGTGTAACGTAAAGTAGAATATATATTTTTAACATGTGATGGTTAAGTGCCTCTGTAGGTTTGCTGCAATAATTGTAAGTGGTAAGTAGTTTCTAAGCAGACAAGGGTTCGAAAGCACTTGACAAATACCAAAAATAAAACATTTTCACTTTGGAACCGTATGCAACAAAATCGTTGTGCAACTACGACCTTGATAACAAGCATGAATGTCACAGTTCAGATTCATTGGGAATTACAACAGCTTATTTTTAAAGCTTTGGTTGAATATATATGCAAAATATCTCAGCTAATTGCTAATTTACAAGATACAAAATAACTTGAATTTACAAAATCATATAACGACATCCTGAGAAATTGTGGTGCGATATTATCCAGTTCAATTGCTGTCAGGATTGGCTCAAAAATTTAGAAAAATCAAATTTAAATAACTTCCATTTGTGGAAGTGGAACTTTTCCAAATTGACAGGAACCAGGTAAAGACGAAAGTTAATATTATTTTCTTAATGCTTTGTTTTCTTGCATATTCACATTCTACATGTATGTCACAATACGAAATGATTACATTAAGTTTTTTATCTTTAAATCAAGTTCATCGATAATACTGCAAAGATGTCGGACCTTGATAAAACTGTGGCAAACATTACTTCAAGAATCATTGCCTTAAACTCTCAGCACAAACTGCAGCATACTTTCCCAGATACCCTACACGCATTTCTTGAGGTGGGAAAAGTTTGGAGACGTGATGGAAAAGAAGGAATTCCTCTTACCTACAAGGTCATTGAAGGACTAGCTTCTCTCCCTACAGATGATTTGTTAGTTGAATACTTGTCAGCTATCACTAAAAAGCAAAAACAGAAAGATAAAGATGACGAAAACAACAACGCTTCGTCTTATGCGGGAACAAAAGATCAGGGCATTGAATTACAAGAATTCAATTCAAGGAAATATTTCACTGAAAATGCTAATGCACAGGAATTTGAAACTGCGGAAGTTCGTGACATTGTGGCTACATGGGTTGACAACAACATATTTGAAGGGATTTGTTCAAACGAGATGGCTTTAGAAATCGTTACTGCACAACTTGAGGCTGAGGAGGAATTCTACGAATCCAGGAAGTCTATGGTCAAGCATCAGATAATTATGTACCTCTATAAAACTGGGGACTATGATGGTTTAACAAAGCGACTACGCGAGCTGGTTACCGATGTACTGCATCCAAAGTTGGAAATTGAGGAAACTAGCTACGTCACCCAAATCAAGAAAGTTGTGTTCATTGTAAATTCTGCAATTAAGCATGGACAATTTTCAGATATTGCAAAAGAATTAAAAATAGACGATGAACTGGAATTCCACGTGCAAGCAATACACTACCTGAATGAAAAGGAGGAACAATGGAATTTTCAGGCTGATAAGTTTGGCGAAGGCAAGATTTTACTTCCACCTATTCACAGGACCATATTGACTCTTCACGATGCGGGGGATACAGAAACTTTGCTCCTGCATTTAAGACAACTCATTAGAGACAGCCATGCAAACTTTTCTATTGGGAAGGTACAAAATAGACTTCAAAAAATTCAGGATGAAGTAAATAATGGGGGGAAGCCTGAAAAGGTACTGTCCGCGTTTGGTACTACGATGACTGTAGCACTCTCCACACTTCATACCCTTATTCCAGCAGCTTCTGAGTCAGCCTTCAAAACTTTGATAGGTCACCTTGGCGTAGCTCTACTGAATCCTGCTTTGTCCAGCTTTGGTGTTATAGCTGGTTTTTCGGGGGCCGTAGTTACAGGAATATGCATTTACAATGCATATTGCGTTTGGCGTGGAAACAAGAACGTAAGACTAGCTTGTAAAAATGTAATTGATGCTGTGATCCCAATGGCTATTGCAAGTGGAATTGGAATAGCTGCTGCGCTATCCCTTGCAACGATAACCGCGCCAGTATTTGCTACAGTTGCAACGTTTGCAGGGGTTGGTTTTTTTGTACACTTGGTAATAACTCCTTTGGTATCAAGGTTTAGCCAGTGGCTACTTTATGACTTGCCTGAATCCGAAAAACTCAGAAAAGCATACAAAACACTGAACATATCTGACTCAGCCACAGATCAAGAAGTTCGCAGTGCCTATCGGAAATGTATTCGTCGGAATCATCCGGATATGCACGCTCGGACTCAACCAACTCCTGAAGAAGCGGAGAAACAAGCAAAACAATTTTTTGAAATTCAGACGGCATTTGAATACATTTTGGCAGCAAGGCTGAAAACTGATTACAATCGCAACCCGGATGAAGGATTTCTGACCCGCATTAAAAGGTTCTTTACTTCGGGCTGGTCTGGAAATCAATCCAACATTGCTTCGCCGTTGTCTGAACTAGCCGGGCAAGATACTACAACAAAATAATCGGACAATGCATTTGCTGTCTACAATAGAACATATGGGCAAAATAAATATATTTATAACAACTTTTTTTGAAAATATCAATTTTTTTTTTCAATTTCAAAACAATTCTTAGCATCATGACTATTGACATAATTAAAGTATTATTGCAAGTACCATTGCTTTGAGTACGCCACAATCTCTAGCCGTCTTAACGTTTTACATTTTTTATCCCAATTCGTCAGCTTTGTGGTATCAGACCGTCTATTTCTGTGCTTATTTTTGTACTAAATTTAAATTTAATACGTTTTAATTATATGAACAATTAGTAAAACCAGTTTTTTTATCTTAATCGCCGTTTGCCTTTGCCACAATGAGTTCCGAGATAAACATTATTTCAGTTTCTAGTAAATGTTCTTAACGAATGTTTTGGCACCTTGAATGACAAAAATTGGCAAAACTCTTTTTTTTCTGTTGCATCCAATATCATTCGGGCTTCCGTATCATTCTTCTCATCATTAGTTTACCAAAAAATGTCATTCCTTTCGAAACATTTCATTGAATGAATAAGATGAAATGCCTTGTTCGTTTCATTGGTGAGTAAGTCCAAACATTACTTCACAGCCACAGCCCAAGAATCTATTTCGTTTTCAGTTTAGTTTCCGCTCTTGTTTATTGAATATTATTAAAACAAATGGCGATGTAATTTCAGGGTTTATAAAGATAGAGGTCTTGAGATGTATCCATAAAGTTGACTGCATTATTGCATGCGCCGTTAACATAACGGTCACTAACAAGCAGGTTAGGATAAGCGTGTGCTTTGGCCGTTCGGAATGATGGAATCCAAAGTTCTGTGAGGACTGGAGCAACCGTTTTTGCTAATGGTCACATAATCATCTGAAAGCGTTGAGTGGTATTATCAGTATTCAATACACTTGCTCGGTGTGATAAAGTGCCAAACTGTATTGTCTTTGTTGGGATTGGGTAGCTTAGCCTGGTAAGGTTGAAATATTTGAATATCTAAGAAAAACTAGCATGGAATGATTCTCAAGTTTTCCCTGTCAGATTTTTACTCTGCTATTAGAATTGAATTTATGTGGTACTGCAATATTTTAGTTTAGCTTCCCGTGACGTATAATATTATATTACAAGCCTTATATAATATATAATAATAAGTGAATTTCAAGAGCAATTTATCAAAATTTGAATTTGTATCTAAGACCAAACTATGCATAGAATGCCAATGACAGACAGTGGTAATTTTATTGAGAGCTTTAGAAATGCCGCTGACATAGCCCTGAATTTAGCAAAACATAGAGATGCACACGCAACTAAGCAGCAATATCCAGTCGCAAAAATAATATTCGTTTATTCTTATTCAACACAAAATATTCTTTTGAATTTACACTGAAAAAATATTTGGTTGTTTCAAAGTAACACATTAAAAAGGCAAAAGAAAATTGGAGAATTTGTAAAACCATAGGTTCATACATTTGAACGCACTAAAATTTTAATCTTACAAAAGTTAGTTTTGTTTGAATCTTAATACTTGAAGAAAGAACTGCATACATAAAATGCTTTCGCATTAGCAATTTCTGAAAATTCATAGATTTGTGAAATATTGTTAATGCTTCACACCGACAGATTAACTGGCGTCGTAGGAAAAATTCCCTAAAAATACCTTAGCATATAAAGTAGCCAATCAAAGTTAGCTTTAAAAATCAATTTTAACCGACAAAAGTATTTATAAAATGTGCAAGTTAAAAGGAAATCGGTAGTGTCGGAAATTGCACAATTAAAGTTTTTAAAAGTATTTTGAACCTGCCTAGTTCTTTTTTCATGCAAATTCTACCATGAGTTTTCTTTTAAAGAAACTAATGGAACTCTAAACGTACTAGACATACAAGCCGGTTTCAAGATCCTTAACATACATATCCTTCGTGACAATTGACTTACAAAGCTGTCTTTAATAATACATATTTTGTAATGCCGACAGTTTCCAGAAGCTCTACAACACCTTACTAAAACAACATTACATATTGCTTTAATAAAGAAGCCATGTATTAAATAGAAAAAAAAACTGCTATGTATTTTTTAAGTTTCACGATATCCACACCTTAACAATTTGGGTTACGACTACATGTGTAGTTGTATCTGGAAGCTTCTAGTGCTATGGGCATTCTCAAAGAAACATAAACATTCTGAAATTTCCTGCACTTGAAAATATGCTAAACAACTTTTCTAACTCTGTATTTCAGTGAATTATTTTTCTAAATAGTATTTCTGTGTATTTGCTGAAGTATTTATATCAATCATACAGATTCAACCAAACCTTTACATTATTTGAAAAACTAAAAACTAAAGCTAACGTCACTGATTTTTTAATTTCTTCTGCAAGCTACAATTTGTCCCTAACGGATTTAAAAACTTTTTTCCAGACACATAGATTAAAAAACTACTTATTACTGGTAGCACACGCTAACCACTTAATTAAAAACTGAATCAGAAGAAGAACGACATTCACTTTAACTCACCATATTACGTTCCTGCATACTGCATAAATATGACGTAAATACTTTTAACAGCAAATCTTGATGTGGCAATACCACCAGCCTTTGGTGTATTTGAACTGTAGTAAGTCGGAATCATTTTTACTGCAGGGTTTTAAGACTGAAGATTGGATTACCAAACTGAATCTATGTCTATATTTGCAATGATCATCTTTTAAAACCACATTTATTGAAAGTTCCTTAATTCCTAAAGCTTCCCAGACTGAAATACTGTAAACCATTATAGCTGATTAAATCTTTCCTTAAAAGTCCTTATACATTAAGGGAGCTTGCAATTCAATTGAAGAACGCTTAGCAACCAAATTAACTTAAAAACTTCATTGCCGCAAAATTTACATTATTTATCTACTCATCGTGAAAAAATATCCAGGAGATATAAATGACTAAATCAAACTCACTCGTACTTTACGTGCCCAAAGATTATGCTTGAGTTTGTAGTCCTTATGATTAACGGCACTGCGCAATGATACAATTTTTTTTATACTATTACCACACTAAAGCAAAAAATGCATCAGTGAAAAAATACATACTAACTACTGCTGTGTTCTTGCTATCTAAATGTTTCCAAGGTAAACGGTATACAAAAACTTTAACAACAAACCAGTTTGTTGACTTACGTTCGTAACATTTAAAAAATAACGCACCAACTACAAATTCGAATAGTCAGAAAAAATACTCCCATCCAATTTCTGACTGGTTAAAAACTAAATAATTATGAGATACGGCTGCAAGTGCAGATTTAAAAATACTTATTATAAACATGACAAACACATGGGAAATAGTATCGTCCTCAAGCAATTTTCAACTTGCTAGAATATGTAAACCGTAGATGTATAGTTTCAAAATTCGAACTGCTGTTACAAAATATCTTCAGTCCAATTTTAAACAAGTGAGAAATTCTAATTTATTTGATATCTGGACAAACGCTCTGAAGTTTTAATCCTCAATCTTGCAGAAATTCCGAATTTTCAAATTAGTATGTAAACTGCTTTTAGTTGTTTTCCTTACACTTTGCAAAACCTTATGTATCCCCGCAGTCGCAACATTTTTAGATGCCTGTTGCTTTGTATAACCGTAACAAATACGAAATGGTCAAGTTTAAAAAATCGTCTTCAGGCGTCTTCTAATTTTTACTTGAATTCTTTTCAACAAACATGTTATTACACAATTCTGAAGAATCCGACAATTTGGATTAGAAAAAACTATTGAAAAGGGAGGCATCTAATTCTCAGCAAAATCCAAAGCAATCAAATATTCCTTTTTCTAGAACTTCCCCAATTTATTGTTCATGGAACTGTTTCCAATTTGTAGATTTTTAAAAAACATTTCAGGATAGCCCCTATACATTTAGGAACAGGTATAACAAAAGATGAGAGTGTTAGCTTGCGCGCTTCTAAATAAAACGTAGTAACAAGTCTTTACTGAAAACTGGGAACTTATAAGACGTACAGTTAAAACGCTAGTCTGCACCAAATGGTGCGACGGTGACCCAATTGCTTTTACTATCAAATGGAGGACACAAGTCCAAAATAAAAACTTGGATCTGTTGCTTTTGCTCTGAATAGCAATATATAGTTAAAAATCACAATAAAATTTAAATTTTCTCATTAAATTTCTGATTTGCACAAATCCAATTCCTAATTAGAAGTAGCAAAACCCAAATTCCATACACATGTGTAAGCCTTTTTCGTATAGTTTGTGATAGTCCTGCAAATACTTTGCTCAGTTATCAACAATTTTAAACGTCGTTCAACCAATCAATTTCTACAAGCTATTAAAATGTTTCAGGCGTCACTCTCTACATTGTAGCAACTAAATCCCCGAAACCCAAAACGTACGTATCAAGCCAAAATATCCA
This sequence comes from Entomobrya proxima, assembly GCA_029691765.1. Classification (NCBI taxonomy): domain Eukaryota; kingdom Metazoa; phylum Arthropoda; class Collembola; order Entomobryomorpha; family Entomobryidae; genus Entomobrya; species Entomobrya proxima. The sequence goes on from CM056169.1 coordinate 49,796,137, forward strand.
TCGTCTTGGAGAAGCTAACCTGAAGTAATTATAAAACAAATCAGCATGAATTATAAAAACTACAGAAGTTTTAAAGATATGAGTGTGTATGTGCTTGTAGGTAGATTTTATTGTCAATCACCAAACTTATATTCAAGTTAATAGTATACCTCTCAAGAATATGGTTCGCCATTTCATGTAGCTGAGTTGTTGGTATATCTGCCAGTTTGGAACGGAAACTGCAATTCAAATTAATCAAATAATATTAGACCTGAATATCATTAGAAGGATTTATATTTCCAGTGCATTCAACAAGGCAAACCCCTTACCGAGTATTGCTATTTGGACATATTTTACAGTCACAAATAACTTGTTGCCCCGTTTTGAAACAATTTTATTGGAAAGTTTAAAACGCTTAATGAAAATCATCACTTACCAAGCCGGAAAGAATGTTGGTAAAAAAACTTTTATTTTAGTTCTTTAAAATGTTTCGTGATTCTAGAATACAGAACGGAATGTTCAGAAAATCTCGGAAACCTCAACAAAGGGAGAGGTGTGTTACCAAACATGGTTTATGTTTGACTGAAGCCAACATTCAAACCAACTTACAAAATCTTGGTTTTATGTCTGCAAGCAAAGAAAAAGGTGCTTTTCCACGAAACACGTAAGGTTGTAATATAGCATGTAAACCTAGTTTGCATTTATTCTAATCCAATCTATTTTCAAAGAGAAGCTTATACATAGACTATAGGCTTTGGGTCAAATCGATGACTCATTAACGTGAACGTGAGTTGGTTTTCGTATGCACCTAAACGGTACACTGCGAAGAATTGCTAAGTAGTTTTTGCTTCTGTACAAAAATACCAAAGGCAGCTATACCATATATTAGCTGTACACTACACTACGGCAACACTACATTTTCCACACACAAGCATAGATTTTAATCAAAGTTGTAATAAGCACGAATAATAAAGGTGTATTCTTACGAAGAGATAAACAATTTTAAAACGCATGAATCACACTATAAAGAATCTGACACTACACAAAAAGTTCTTGTATTTTTAAATCCAGAAAAATCCAAATGCGCATTTAATCATATTTTCTTTTTTGAAATATGCTGACTGTGTCACCATGATTTTAAAAGAGCTTGGCAATCTGCTTCACAACTTTTAAGAGCATTTATATAATGTTTTGTATGGTACGCTTTCTGCGTTTAAAAAAGCTGTTTGGTTGCTTTGCTTTTTTATACTGCTTACTTCAAACAATGTTCCATTTAAACCGTGTAATAAGACTGAAACAGGAAATGTCGTGGTAGACTGCTTTTGGTCCATTTTCGATTACAAAATTGACATTGTTTGACGCTAAAACTCCGTTTGTATGCACAACAATGGCTGATAAAGGCAACATTCATGTAAAAAAAGCCAATTGTCAATTTGCAGCCCAACTACTTACCAACTTTTGCATACAACTCAACTATAAAATAACTGAATAGGATATTAGGTAATTACATAATAATACAGTTTATCCAATGAAACTAGCCAACAACGTTATGACGAATGAATATTGCTCGGCGTTAGCAATTTTAAAGATTGCTTCCAAGAAGTGAATTTTGAAAAACAATAAACTGCAATATTATTTTAGAGACATCCGTCGCTACCAGAACGTGACCAGAACCCTAAATAATAAGTAATTAGCATATTAGATTCTTAAAATTTTGAACCTTACAAAATTATGAACATGATCTAACAAGGTTATCAGCAACTATTGAATATTTGAGACTCAATTTGATACTCATATAACAATAGTTCATTACCATTCAAGTCAAAATTACCATTTAAACAGAATTTATTGATCTGCTACAAAATTAGGTTATCACAATTCTTATCTGTCATTATCTGTAAGTCAAATGCATGCCGGAGAATCTAAAGAATTGTATGATGAAACGTTAATTTAAAATGCCAATCCAATATTAGTTCTTGTTTTTGGGGTTGAGGAATATTCCATGAAGCTTCATTGTTTCAGAGATGTATTGCTGCAATATAGATTTTCTACGATCACTTTAATGCAACATTTTGACTTCTGGTCATCTACATGATTTTGGTTCGAACACACACAATGGTTAATTTAAAAACTAAACCTTTTCATTTATTGTATAATAGAAGACAAGTTGTCCTACACCATTAACTGCTCGTTTTGTGTTCGATGGGCGACGATCATGAATCAAAGGGCGTTTAAAAGTTGAGTTCCCATCATATAAGATAATATGCACACCCTGGCATAAATGCTTATCTCAAAAGAACAATAAGGTACTCATTCTCTATGCGTCATTTGTATTCATTTAATGTAGTAAGTAAGTGTAAACATAAACTCTTTCTCATGGGAAAAAATTTTGAGCATCAATAGACTTTTGTGCTTAGCGAAGGGAAAAGGAGAATGGAAAAGTACCCAAAGTCACGCTGAACTTTCCTGTTGAATTGTTCACACGAGAAAAGGCTCTGCTGTTATATTCCAGAACTGGCTTCAAACGGACAGCAGCTACGGCTGTGAAAGCACATTGCGTCTCCTTTTAATTGCCTCAAAGTTGAGTGCTTTGGCCATGATTAAATCCATGTAGAGGTCACGAATATTGTGCAGCAAAATTGGAGCAAAGGGCTGCTCCTTCTATTCTAGATTTACGAGCAAGTCAGTATTTTTCGTAAAAAAATTGAAACTGTGTACTGAAAAGTCCACATTAAAATCGGTTTTGTCATGACGTTACCTCTTGTGAGCATTTGTCTTATCTAGTAATTTTTGAATCCTAATTTATTAGAATAATAATTAATAATATAATATGAATGTGATTTGCAGAGTTGATCCCTTTCGCTAAGTTAAATTGAAAAACCTATTCAACGGGATTAAGCTGAATAAGTTTAAGGTGCTTCCTTCAGTTCCAGGAGAAAAACATTTTTGGTAATGACTTCTAATTTTTTGTACTGTGAATTAAAAAACATGTAGTATTTATTTTAATTCCTGTTTTTTATGAATATTTTTAGGCTACATATATGTGTTGTCAGAAAACGCTACCTAGTGTGCCGTGGTATCCTAGGTAAATTTGGAAATTTTACATGTCAACATTAAATATTGCAGTGTTTTAATAGAACGATTGGATTAGCAATGTAAGCTCAGTATAATCTTAAATCCAAGCACAAGTTTAATGTGTGAGAGCGCTCAAAAACTTTACATTTTGGTTAATGATGGACCAAATTGTATAGAAGTTATTAGCACGAAATAGCTTGTCCTCGATAATTCTTGTTTCAAACGGCTGAAAGGTACTAAGAAATTGGATTCTAAAAAACATAGTGACTAAAATTTTCCTCTAAAAAATCTTCCAGTTCACTTCGAGTTTCTTGATAGGAACTGCTATTAAAATTTCGATACAGATATAGCAATTTAAAAAAAGTAAAGTCACGTTTGTTCAGCAGTAGCCGAATGACTTGGGGTCGCCTGCAAACCATAACCATAATCGGTTAGCGGCTTATCGGTTTGCAAATTCGTTTTAACTAGAAATATTTTTTATACAAAGAGTTGTTTTCAAACCAGTTGTGCCCTCAAATCAGCCAGATGAAAGGATAAAACGGCTCAAACTTCCAAATTTGTACGTGTCAGAGATACAAGAGAACATTTATGGTAAGTAGCAATCAGTTAGCACTTACTATGGTTACATACACCAATGAAGATTCAAAATCTTTCCAGGATTTTCCATTCATGTAATGATTTGTTTACTCTTAGGTAGCATTAAAACTCTTCTTTGAAATGAGCTACCTTTTTTGAAATACCTAGTCATTGGATCGAGTACCTCTTTCCGCTCATACATTAAACCTATTCTCTGGGTATTCTTTTTATAAATGCAAATTTGCAGCAGTGTTGTAGCTCGTGAAAGGATCATATTCATTCATTCTAAATCTAACAATGCGGCCCTGTGGAAGCTGTAGGTTTGGTTTTTTCCCTACCTGATAAAGTTGTGTTAATGCTTATTAATCAATCAGCCACTGAAGATAGCAGCAGTGCTCTTCTGGGCATAAACTAGTTTCAAGTAAACGGTTTTTAAAAAATGTTCGTTTTTAAGCTTTACTTTTTTAATGTAAATTGAATCAAAGTGGTTTTCTAAAAACCGGAAAATATAGCAACCATTACTTTATTTTAATATGACTTTGATTTCAATGGATTTGAATAGAAAAATATCATTGCAGGAAGTTTCCAAGATTCCAGTTTATTTTTACACATTTGTTTTTGTGAATGTAAACCCAGATAATATACTAATTTGGTAAGCTTATTTCTTGTTTCTAATTACATAAAAACTAGCTAAATTAAAGTCGATTTCGATTGGTATTTTAATATGCAATTGCAAATAAAAAAGCATTTTAAAATATGCAGAAATGTAGCTAACTCCTATGTATTTCCTTTCAGAGGTTTCTGGTGATTGCAAAGGCAGCCAACTACTTGAGTGAAGGATTACATTTCTAGAAGATTAAGTAGTGACTTATGTCTTGTGTCTTCTCTAACATTTCGTCCCGATGGCAACTTGATCGGTAATAGAACATCACACAGATATTTATTTAGTTGTATTAAGCTTGCAAGACCACAAAACTTATTTAAACACAAGACGTACAAGACGCAACTTAGAGGAATATTGTATAACATACATGCGTTAGAAGCGTTCCAGGAATGTAGCCCGTACTTAATTTTCATTATTTTGACTCAGTACAGTTACACTATGACCTGGTTCATTTGTAAGTTTTCTTTCACCTGAATACTGTGGTGACCTGGATCTTCCTTAACATTGCATCTTGATGGAAATTTTCTGCCTTCTTCTAAGTCAATTCAGTTTTTTGGACCAAATAGGTAATTTAATTTATATTAAAGGGCAATTAGTAAGTGACAAAACTGTAAGTTACGTTCTTATATGTACATTTTAGGCAAACCTACCAAAGTCAAAACAAGCTGCTGACCAGGCTGACTCACGGAGACGTAAGCATGGAACAATCATAACTAAATAGGTCAAAATTTCAAGTTTTTATATTATATAATTTAGTAAAAAGTTATCTTCTTCAACTTTAACTATTTTAAAATGGAGTTACATTTTCGTAAGAAAAATAGTTTTCCGACTCTTTTAAAAGTTTGTTTCGAAGTTAGTTAAATTATACTAAACGATATGCCAATGCAAAACAGAGTTTAAAATCACATCAGCATTCAAACCAATTATTGAGGGAAAGTTGTATTTTCAATAACATTGGTAGAACCAAAAACATATGGTTAATATTTATCATTTAAATCAAACGCAAGTAGGAAACTCTGTAGCTTTTTGGTACTAGAATGACTTTGAAAACTACAAAATGAAACAATGTCAATGTAGAACAGCATTTAAATCCGTCATTAGAAGGGATGACACATTTAAATAGACTGTTTTCAGAGTAGAAGTTAATACAGATTTGATGAGGAGCAAATAATATTCAAGTATATTGCTTGTAAATTATTCCGTGTTGGCACAATTTGACTTCACTTAGGATGCTTATACCATTTTCTTGGAAAAGAAGTTTGCGAAAATCTTGTACGCTCCAGTACTCAAGTGTAATTCTGAATGGAACAGTATCAGTGTAGGACATATTTTTAGAACTAATTAGTTTAGAAACTAAATACGTGCAAAGATTGCTTACAAAAATTTCCTTGAGTCAAGTTACTTGACAAAGTTTTCAAATTTATGGTTTTCTTAGAAATTGGTACCCAGTCCGAGAAAATGGTACTTTTGCGTTCACATTCACACCCAGTATATTGGGTATGCATCAACATATCTTTTTCCGTTTTTAAATTTGGCTTGCACTTACATTTTTCCGTATTTTGGACAGGGTGTCACTTGTATCTTTCCGTAAAAGGTCTCTCGATATAGTAGGCTTTCCATTTTTGGTTTTATTATCTTTGCTGAAAAATTACACCAGAAGATATATAAAAGTTTAACCAATTGGAAATTGCCCCCTAAAACTTTTAACTCATACACTCTAGTGATAAGTAGTCTACACGGGTTAAATATTTACAAGAGTGTACTAGTTCAGTTTTTCGTTGAAAAAGTTTCTATTAAGTAATATTGCCTGCACTAAGTGCAGTGTGAATGTAGAACACTACAAAGCTTATCAGAATTCAAACAAAGTATTTACAGAAACTCAATTTAGAGAGATATTCTTAAAGATTTGCATTTATGGCTTTTTTAGATAATGCAGTAGTCATAACAAACTAGTTTGCATTTAAAGATGTTAACTATTCAGGTTTAGGCAACTGGATTTCAATAAGATTGTACTTACCTTTATCATGCAAAAGTGGTTTTGGAACTCTTCAAACAGTCCGGTATTACAGTGACTCTAAAACATTTAAATAAAAGAATGCCAATGTAGACAATGTATTCCAAAAACCTGCATAAATACAAAAATATTCTGGAAACCAAAACTAATTACAAGATAACTAGTAGAAATTTCTAATTTAAGCTTCCAAGATAATCTCACTTTTATATTATTCATATTGGGTTCATCAGCCGATTCCTAGGCAAGCCCTAGAAATGATAGGTTCATAGAGACCAAGTTAAAATTTTTATTGATATAATTTAGTAAAAACTTCCTATTTTGAACAAGAATTATTTAGGAATGGAGTTAACATTTACCAGGAAATGTAGTTTTCCTAGTTTTAAAAAGCTTACGTTGAAGCAAATTGGTCATATTTTACAACGTGTAAATGTAGAGCGGAGTCTAAAATCACATCAGCATTTAAACAATATATTTAGATAAACTCGTTTATTAAGTACCATTGATAGTCTGAAAAAATGTATGGCTAATTTAGATGGTAAAAGTCAAAATCGTTATTCTTTTTTATAAATCAGTTTTTTATATTAGATTTTTGAATTTTAGCATTAAGCTTACAGATATCAGGAACACAGACTTAAACAGGTAGACTTCATCACATAAGTACGAGAAATTATGAAAGTATTCTAACTGTCCGGTACTAGAGTGACTTTGAAAACTAGTAAATGAAACAATGTCAATGTAGCACAAAGTTTTGCAAAAGTCAACATTGAAACAAAATATTTATAAAACTCAAATGAGTTACAAAAACAGGTTATAGGACTTTCTGATTTATGGTTTTCCTAGATGATTTGGTTTCCGTTTGCGTCACGTGTCTACGTGTTTTGTTTATAAAAATTGCACATTAGTCCTGTGATGAAACACTGCAAATTTTCCCAAACGCTATAGCAAAGATAAGCAACATTTTTTAATCTAACAAGTATGGTTTTATACTTTATGGTAAAAATACTTCAGAAGATGCAAAAAGCAAAGCAATTTCAATTTGATAAAATTTTTAGCAGCTTGTAACCGAATTAAGTTGAAAGATAGTAACTTAAAAATTGTCAATGTAGTACAAAAATGTGAATAGATTAACATTAGAATATAATAAATATGGGAACTAGCTATTTTCGATATATATGGTTTCAAATTTATAGTTCAATTAGATTCGGTGGATCGGAATATTTATTTAGTGATCAAAAATCATTATATCTGGCGTAGGTCAAATTAAAACACATTACCATATCAAGTAAAGTAAAATCCATAATAAAATACCAAAGAGCAAGACGTGCAGGTACTAACAGTTTTGAGTATAATAGTTTTGCATTCATGTCTTGCTGAAAAAATAGTAGATAGTAGTAGATTCAAGATACAGAAAGTTCAGTGTTTAAACGTATTGACGTGTATTGAATCTTAAATATTAGATTAACTTCAAAAAAATTTGTTGCTCCATAACAGCTAACTACTACTATGAACAAATACTTTTGCTGGTTCTTTAAGAACTTGTTCTATTTTTGACCACCTCCAACCTGCGTAACATGCTGTCGTATAATTTCATAAACTTTAAATAGCAGCTAAAAAAGCAGTGTGGTCGTGTGCGCATTACCCACTGGTTGGGTGATCCAGCTTAACCCGGGTTTTTTGGTACGCAGTCTACCCTATTTTGAGAGTGTGTTTCGGGTAAAAGTGGGTTTTTAAAAAAAAATTATTCAAAAAATAAAATTTTTGCACTTAAGTGACCTTCTTGCTTCATATAATATCAAAATTTTCCAAAGTATACATACACATTGCGTTCACAAATCATTTATTATTTGATTTTCTTGCTGAGCTATTGCCGTTTGGGGCGCCACATTCTTGGCGGATGCAGAGTTTAGTGCATGATATTGCAATACCCAGCCATACCCAAAAAAATCCACTTTTTACCTAAAACCCAGATAAACCCGGGTGGATCGGGTTTTTGTAAAAAGCCCGCCGCGGGTTTCGTTTACTCTGCAAAAAGCTATGTAATCTTGAAAACTGTCACGGGTTTATAAATCCGAATACCAATAAAGTACAAATTCGGGTTTGTTTTTATGACACTGTTTAATATTCTTGTTTGCTCAATGTAATAGCAATCAGAATTAAATTCCTAAGGAATAGCGTTAATGCACACAAGCATGGCAATGATAAAACATTCGCCAGCTTTCTGTAGTGTTTGATGATAGATAAATTGTTTTAAGCAAACACTTGATCTAAGGGTTGTTAAAACAGTTTATTTTTGGACGTCACATATTTCCTTTAAATACACTGTTGTATTACTGGTGGAACCTATGGACGTAAGCAATGCTAACTCAGAATGGAACAATATCAACCTAATCGGTTGTTTTCAAGTTTTTTTTCTTACAATTCAGTGAAGCCTTGCACATTTAAAATTAAATCATATATGAACAGAGCTTAGTTTTCCAGGGAAACATATTTTTCCTGCTTGAAAAAAATTTACTCTTAAGTTAGCCTAGTCATACTACACGATATGTAGATATACGTAGAGTTTTCCAAAAAGAATGAGAAAGGTTTCAATTGAGGTAAGACGATCGAGATGCTTTTAACTTTGTGAGTTGATAATAGAGTCATAAATCATTATTTGTGCAAAAACTCGTGACCCCAGCTTGCGTCTTTTAAGAGAACCACTTATCTGAAATTTAGGATGCAAAATTTTTTCTTCCGGCATACGTGAAAATTTTCTTACTTTAAAAGTTAGGGGGTGTTACAACACAAATTTTTACCGCCAGATCATAAATGGTATGCATTATATAATCCACAAACTCAGTAGAATCTACTGCAGGTACATCCGGCTCGCTACTACTACATGTATTTTTAGTGTCAACCAAATTTGAAAGTGATCCAAAGCAAGAATTTTAATATTAAATTCAATAATATTAATGTTCCTCTGGGAAAACTAAAAATATATGTAGCAAGTAAAATAGCCTAAAATATAAAGCAACTCATGGGCCCTCTGAATCGCATTAGCATTTTAAGTTAGATAGAAGTATGTAGTTGTTATAAGAGATTTTAGAAAAAACAACCTAAAAATTTTACGAAAATCGAGTGCACCCATTTTTCGAAAAAACCGCATGTCCGGTTTTATAGGTAGGATAATGCCTAGGATCAAATGAAATAAACCCAAGTTACCTTGACTTATATCAACACAAACGAGTGCTAGTTCATGGGTTTTGGGCACATCCATAAAGAAATACAGAGCCCGAAAAAAGTCAATGCTCAAAAATCGGGAAAATCTCGGAAAAATTACATTTTGTGAATGTCGTTGCTACTTTTGTACTGGCGCACATTTTTCCATGTTTGAAGCTTACGCATGTACATAAGTGCCTGGGCTATACATATTACTAATAAGATTAACCATTCTCTTTATTTGCTTTGAAACACAAGCAAGGAAACCTTTCTCAATCTTTCTGGAAATCTCCACGTAGAACAGAGCTTATAATAACAAAAACATTCAAACCAAATACTCACAGAGGCTCATTCTTTAATTATGATTGGTTGAGTTTATAAACCTATGGTTATTTTAGATCATAAGATTCTAAATTTTTCCCAAGTTATTTTTCCAAAAATTAGATTTTGTTATTTCGCAATTTGATTAGAGATGTCAAGTATACAGATTTAGACAACTTCATCAATATTCGATTTAAAAGTTTCCTGCATGAGCAGTTTGGGAACTTTTCTAACTTGCCGGGGCTTTATATGTGTACGTTAATGCAACTTCAAAATCTACTAAATGAAACAATGCCAATGTAGGACAAACGTTTTGCAGAAATTATAATTTAAGGAGCATATTCGTGCAACTAAAATGTATAAGCAAAAACAGGTTATAAAGGGTTATCTAATTTGTGGTTTTCTTAGGTCATCACACTTTGACATAACAATTGCTTAATTCTCTATACCTTTTTGGAGTTCAAAGATTTGCCCAGTCCTGAATTGGTGAATTTACTAAGAATACACAGTTTTACTAAAGCTTAAAAGAAATTAGATTTGCAATTTTAGATGAACTAAACTTTCCATATTTGGTTTTACGGGCTTTTCCCGAAAAATTTTTAAGAAAATTCATAAAAGCTCAAGAGCAATTGGTACAGTATGGTTTTTTTAAAAGCTCTAAAAAATCACACGGCCCATGGAACTTCTCGTTTCATCATCAATTAAAATTTTACAACTTTCTAGGATTCCGTTCATATAATATTTTTACATAACATTTGCAATATGTATATTTCAAATTAACAATATGCTAAACTGACAATTTCATAATAACAGCAAGCAGTAAAAATTTGCCTTTAATCTGGCCTGACAAACTATTATCTGTTTATACATTTTTAACAAATCAATCTTTACATTAAGTATCAAGAGCCAGTTTGGAGTAATTTTCCCCGGCTCAGTAACAAATGTAGGTTAAATTTACTGTTTAAAACAATGTCACTGTAGAACAACGTTTGACGAAACAAGCATTAAAATACAGATGGTGAGAAATGTGAAACAGAATTGCAACAGACTAGTTGGGTTTTCAAATTTATGGTTCTTTACGACTCTTTTAGGGGTTTTTATTATTTTTATTATAAAAGGTGAAATGGAAATTAAAGTGCTAGAAATTCTTTATTTACCAAGTTTTCGACAACGCACGGTCATATTCTTCAGGGCATTACAGACAATTTGGAAGCGAAAACAATTTTTTGTTTATTTTAGTATGGTTTTTGATAACAATTATTTCTGTAATATACCATGCAAATAAACAAAATCTATCAAAGCTCAGAGCAGAACAAAATAGCAATTTTGCGTAAGCCTGGTTGTGATTTTATTGTTTCGATACTTTTGTTTGAAAATACTCCAGAGAGTACAAAGAGACACAGAGTTCAAGTTTAAAATTTCTTAGAAGTCTAAAAAATCTTAGAAATTCTTATATATCTCGTCATGTTGAGACGATCGCAGTACGTTAAAGTGCTCTATGATACAAGACCAAGATCGCATATTTTAAAAAATAAGAAAATATTTTTTACGGATCAAAATATTACTGCAAGTTATTACAACAGTAATGGTACTCTCTGAACTCTGTCATTTTTGAAAGCCTGAATTCTTTTTATGCCTGTGACAATTCTTAAATTTCCAATTTGCACAATGTAAGAGAAGCAGGAATGAGTTCAATAATAATTTATACTTTTGTGCACAAGTCAGCAAACTATAGTATTACTTACAGGATAGTTGAGACTTTTCTGAATTACAGTTACTTTTCCTGAAAAGGATAATATATATATATTGTGCCGGTGGTTCAATGTTCTAGGTTACCTCTAATCGAATTAATTTTTATTCATAAGTTGCAATTTATAAAGAATATGCATTAAGTTTTTGTAGTAATGTATCTATAAAACAAAACTTCTAGTGGTTTCACAATGTCGTTTCTATTTTATTACGATAAAGCTTTCCATGAGTTTTAACATTTCAGCAATATATACTAGATCCAACGTTGCGCCGAGAGTTGTGTAAAAATGTGACTTAGGGCATCTTGTTCTACGAAAAAATATTTTTTATTTTTCAAGAAGGCCTTAATTAAGTAAAGGAAACAAATATTCAGTGCTTGCTAATGACGTTGAGGTAGCAATCACTTGAATTAAATAATTTGAGTAAACAAGGAATGAGATGAATTTTATTCTTGCCATCCGTATGGGTATGCGCTAAATAACGACTTAACATAATCTACTATAATTATTGTTTCTAGGTAAATTCGCTTTTGTGTAGTAGACGCTAGTTTATTTAAGGAAGAACATTATAGATCCAGTTTTGCAACGGTGTATTTTTTACTAAACTCTTTAATCCATAAAATACCATTTTGGTTAACCAATTATAACAATAATTCAATGTTAGTAAATTATTGACTTTTTATGCTAAGAACATTTTTCATTATGTTCATGGCTGAAAGGTTCATCTTTAAACAGTGGTTTAATTTGAATAAATAAAATGTCTCAATTGTTTCACGTAATACCAAATATGCCGTTTTTAATCATTCTACAAACACTAACTTCTCAACTGTAATATAGTAATGCGCATTTAAAATTAAACTCATTTGCAAAAAAAGAACTGTGGCAATGTATAATGATTATGCTCGACATTATGCTAATCATAATTTTGAGTTTTGACTTCCATGAAATTGGGAATGACTCATTGTGGTTTTGTTCAGCTCATTTTTCATGAAGAGAACAGCTGGCATAATGCGACCGTCCCTGAGACGATATAACATTAATATAAAGACTACAGCAACTTGCACATATTTCACTGCATGTTTAGACAAGAATGAAACAAAAATGAATATGAATTGTGGCTACAGGAGTTTTTAGCAGTGATTATTTTCAGAAGAATAATATTCTCTCTTTGATTCCGTTTTTGACTAAAAGAACGCCTAAAAGGAAAGGTGTAAAAGGTAAGTCAGTTATAAAGCTGATGAAATCTGGCGCATTGTCAGTTTACGATATTAGTGAAAAACACGACGTTGTATTGTTTGAAAAGGCATTACAAAACGCTCACAACTATGCATTTTTTCAAATGGTTATGAATTTATGACTCATACAAGCCCACCCATACAACATTAGTAATGAAAATTCCAGGACTTGAAAACTGACTTTTTTTAAAAATTATTTCTACAACTATATTTGCAAGGTATAGAAGGGTACAAAGTACGTGCGTAACGACTTACGTTATACAAAATGGTCTTCTATTCAACTGAATCTTATGAATGAAGCTTTGTTGCAGTTTTTGGTACCCAAAATTATGTTCACGGAAATCACATCCTTGTAAATACTATGACAATATTTTCTACTAAGCAAGACTATTAAATCCTAATGATGGGATTTTAATGCTTTAGGTACCACGAAAGCAGAAAAATGTTTTTCAGCGCACGTCGCCTAATCTCTGTCAAAGGATGTATTCAATATTGTAGACAAAAGGTAGATTACATACGTTTGTAACGTTGTACCATACCAGAAATTTTCCACTAAAAATACATTTTATGAAACAATGACTCATGTTTTGCTGCTTAGATTCTAATGCATGTGTTTGTTAAAACTGAACCGATCAAAAAGATATTATTATTTAGTAGTTGCTGACTAAACGCAATGTCCTTTGTCAATAGCAACCCGTCATTGTAAACATTTTGCTGCTTTTATTGTTTTCAGAATACCAAACCCATCTTAGTTAAACAATAACCATTGTGTAGTTTTATAGCATTTCAGTTTTTTGAATGGTGTGGTTGATTCAACTGTTAGGTACTTTTGAGTTTTTTCTTTCGTCCTGAAGCTAGTCATAATAACATAGGACGTATGCGTTTCTTTCGGGTATGATTTGAGCAGCAAACAGAAAAGCATTGTGCATGCCGGGTTCAAGCTTTTTCTGGCTTGATGTTGGGTTAAAAACCTCAAAGCTCAGTACAGATGAAACTTCTGTAGAGACCAGAAGTGCTTGCCCAGAGCTTTTTCTGGTTGTAAAGTTTAAAATCTTGCGAAAATACTGTTTATTTTTACTTATTTTAAATAGCTTCGACTCCAATCATGGAGGTTAGCAATTTTGCCTACAACTGTCAATAGTTTTTGTGGGTTTAGGAAAGACACTAAGCAGAACCTAAAAACAATATTTATTAGTTCTATCGACATTCTTCTGACCAGGGTCAAGAACTCTTTGGACAAAAAATCAACAAAGTTATAGTTTACACAAAAGGTAAATTTCGTTTTTCTTCCAAATTTGTAATAACATCAATAAGCACATGTTATTGAGTACTCAATATCGATTCTAGTAATTGAGTGATAAATTTTTCCATAAAAAGCGTACATATAATTTTCTTTGATTGTTTCTCGTTTCATGATTTCAATAGTTACCATTACAACACAGCGCCAACTTCTTCCTGAGCGAACTATCAAGTTTCTTCTCACCGAGTAGTGACTGCCTACTGGTTCCATTTCCAACGTTTTATTTGCCTGCTGCTGACTAGAGCTGTAAACGTGTACACGCACACGCGTGTACACGGATGAAAACCGTGTCGTGTGCACATCGTGTAGAGCAAAACACGACACGAATTTAGCTGTACACGAAACGTTTTGAACACGGTATTCCAGTACACGAAACGAACACGGTTGAAAAACGTGTGTGTTTGACAAGTTTTTATACTTACTGAATTCTTATGCCACACTCAAACAAAGCCTCATCATGTTTCTGAAACGGTCATCTTTCTAATTATTATTGCGGATATAAAGCCGTGTTTTGTGTAAAAGGTGTTAAAATCTTGATTAAAACTCTAAAACTACTCAACTTTTCCAACACATAGTCCCAATGAATACCGTTTTGGTCTTATTTAAACTGTACACTGTACACGATTTGTACACGTTTATTTTCGTGTTCTGTGAAACACGAAACGAACACAACACGGTTGGATCGTACACGAAACTAACACGGAAAAATAATATCGTGTTTGCTTGTACACGACACGAAAATATGAAGGGACAAATCGTGTACACGTTTACAGTTCTACTGCTGACTGCCTGTCGTCCAGTGGGTCAACTGCAACACAAATCACGATATCCAGTGGTTTTAAGGAAGCAATGCAATGATATTTGCAATGCAATTAAAGATATGGGTGCAAATAACCCATTTCAATGGTTTTGTACATTACATAATATTTGTAAATTCTGTAGTCGGAGCTTTGAAAAAAAGTTTTGGTTCAGTGAATTCACAGACGAGGGGTTGTTTAAGAATTTCGCATGGAACATTGTTTTGGTCACCATGACTGGATTAGGTTTGTTCGTATCCTCTACATATTTTAGGTTCAGACAACTTGATTGAAAGGGAATGAAGCCACAATTGGCCTTCTGGAAGTACTTTTAGTAGCCAGGTACTAATTAAATTTTAAAATACTAACTGAGACATTGTCAATGTAAGGCAAGGTTTAGAAATAATCAATATTGAAACATAGTCCATGAACTAAATATTTTCAAAAATAGAATTTATGGGGTATTATAGGGTGCAGTAAGAAACTGACTGATTATCAATTACCAAATATTAGTTTAGTAATTAAATCAGCAGTTTTATTGAGTTTAAAAGTAAGATTCAATAGCTATGTTTGTGATAAAGCTACACTTATTTTGGATTCCATGTAGTGAAAAAGGTTTTACATTTACCTGGCAATCAGTGAATTCATTCTATTATGTAAACCTTTATAGGCACATTTTCAACAATTTTCTTTTGCAATGCAGTTATAGCAAAATGAAACAAAGAAATGCATTACTTTTACTGTTTTCATAACTTTGGCAATGAGTTTGTGCGTACAGTTGGTCAATATCCTAAACTTGAAGTAATCACATAATCCATTGTTAACAGCAAGAAACGTTACATCAGTAGCTAGGATATAAATAATAGAAAAACGCAACAGTTTCAATTCTAAAAAACAAATAACCCTTGTATTCTCCATTTTAAGTTTGCTCAACGAATTTCTGTCAATTCAGCGTAAAAAAGGAAACAAGAACTTAAACTTATTGCCATTTTTACTCTGAATTGCTTGCACGAATAATTTTAGAACTACTCGGCAGGAATTTTAGAAATAATAGCACAATTTGCTTTAGACACTGAGTCAAGAGTTTGTTCAGCACTTCAGGTCTAGAATTAAAATATTTTATGCGTCAATGTAGAATTTGTCTTCATATTGCAATTTGTGGTTCTAAAATTTCAAACATTTGTGCCACTGTCCCAAATAGAGATATGTATAACAGCTAATACGATATATTGCGCTTCGGTTTTACTCATAACGGGTTGAAAGTAAAGTTACAAAAGTAGAATGAACAAGAAGCAACCCGAGAATGTAGTTTGGGACGCATAATTAAACAGAATGTCTTAGAATTAACGTTTGAAATTGGATTTTACGCTTGCTTCATCTACTAAGCTAAAATTGATAAGCCGTGCTTATCAATTTTGCACTAAAATTTTTATTATTTCCAAAAGAAAGTTTGCGCATCCGAAACGAGATTTTTTTGTCAAAATACGTAATATTAATTTTTGTACGTTAAGGTTTCAGGGATCACTCTAATATCTGCTATTGCAACAATCTATTTATAATATGGTAATTTCAAGTTTTGAGTTGCAAAGCTGGACGGTGTGTTTGGCCAATACTGAAACGCAGATTAAAACGAACAAAAACAAACTTAGCCCGTATTGGAGCGTCTGAAAAAGCACTAATGCTTTTTATTCAGGTTTTTATTTTCTTAAAGTCTGAAGAAAATTATCGCTTTGTAAAGGTAGTTGTCATTGCAGTGACGACTTTTAATTTGTTTGCACAATGTAGAGCAAACAGGATGATTTAATTAATATTTACTGGTTAAGAAAACGATAAAGCCAATAATAATATCGAGTGACACCGTTTCCAAACGTTATCATGGTTATTGCTACACAATATTGAAATGGAATTTTTGAGTTATTGAAATGCAATTTCAAAATTAAAATCAGTTAGATTTTATGGATAATTGAGAATTTGAGCTGCATCCTAATTATGGAATTTGCATAATAATTTGGACTTTCTCGTAGAGGATAACGTTTGTCCACAAACCTGAATTTTAAACAGCTCTGGTTGTATGAACTCACGTTTGCAGTATTGTAACAGAATACGTAAAGTATATTAGAATGAGCTATATTGTTAGAGCCATGAACAATTTTTTACTGTTATGTGAAGTTAACTTGATTTTCTTTGAAACTATCTTTAATATTATTTTACATTTTTGCAAATTAGAAAATAAGCAACTATTTTAGGTACTAAAATTGCTATTGGAGGTTGTTGCTTGTGTACAGGTTGTCAACAAAAATAGGTTGTGCGCTCAATGATACTAAATATATATAGAATTCCGTTCTTGTAAACAGCAATAACATCTAAATTTTTATTCCTGCACAAAGCATTTTAGTGGAGACAACTACTGCTACAAGTTTCTGGCACTTGAGTGTTAGCCCACGGTCCAAGCAATGTATAATGTTGCTGAAAATCAGCACTTTCAGCTTCCGTGTACACACATGCTAATATCCTTCGCATTACATGTTCGTGGATTTAAAAATATACAAATTGATTTGCCTCAGCTAAAGTAAGGTTTCATGAAAATTTTCGGGGTAATTTGAAATTCAACTTCAAAATGTTAATGCTGGCATCACGATGGCGGCTCCGTTTACCAATGAACATTATTTTTTTCATTTGATTATAGGACTACGTCTGTGTTGTGTCTGTATATGTTAGATTTGTTGTGTAAAGCTAATATTTTAATGTAAACAGAGAAATCAAAGTGATCTACAACACCACAAGATCCTGCTTTTGCAGGGTAGTAAAAGCAGAATTTAAACAAGAAATAGTCTCTACTAGATTCGAGTTCACCTAATTTTTATTTTGATATGGCAAGCTTTGATAATCACTACTGTTCTTGATACCAATTTTACCAAAACCATCACAATATTAGGAAAAATATATACCAACACGGAACACTGAAGTTTAATCAGAATGCATCAGCTGTTGTAAGCATTAAATTAAATATCAATTTAAGTACACTTACCTGAAGCTATTAGTTATCATTTTTAAATCATTTCGTTTTATCATTTAATTACGTACACAGTAAAACTTTTGCAGCTTTGTTACTGCAACAATGTTGCTTGTAGTAATATACATTTAAAATATGATATCTAGGCTTAAATAAGAAAAACAAAGTAATCAGGTTTCCTTTGAATTTAATCCATAGGGTATAATGATAATTTTTTTTAAATATTCAGCTAAATAACAAAATTATTTTACTGTGAGAACTAAATTAGTTCTAAACTGTGTTCCATTTTGGAATTGAATATTCGTTTATCAAGTTTGGCAACCATTGCTGAACCTGAAAAGATTGGGGGTTCAGAAACATAAAATTTGATTAAAAGCGACAATGCTAAATCTAATTTAGTATCCTAGAAACCAGTTTGTGTTATGATGGAATTATATATAAAGTTGTTTAGTTATGTACCAAAACATTGTGGTTCCAAAATGTCTTGTATTATTGAGGAATGCTTGCTACACAATTAAACTGGATTGTTTGAATGTACCAAATTACCTACTACTGAAACAATGTGTCAGAAAACATTAAATACCAATTTTTGATTGACCAAGTGCTATCGAGGAGCTGTTTAATTGGAAGTAAATACTTGTAATTATTCAATTTTCCATTTAACTTTGACGCCTTGGCTACGTGTAAGCGTGTAAGTAGAGGAATAAATTTTACTATACCTTTAATTTTAAGAACTTATTAGGTATGGATATTTTGAATAAAGATGTATTTATGTCAAAACTCATAATTTGTAAAATTGTATTGTTTGCTGGTGTAAAATGAAAGCAGTATGTGAATTTCGCAAATCTAGTTTCCAGTAATTTTTGCAAAGCCTTGTAACTTTAAAAAGAATAAATATTCTTTTGTGCTAGATAGCATGGGAAATCAGCCTGTAGAGTGTTGGTTTGTGCACTGCATTTGTGACATGAGAAGAAGAATTTCAGGACGAATGCAAATAAGTCTGTTGCATTCGCATTTTGGTTCATAATGTTCACTACCATCATACATTTTAAAGGAATGAGTGAAAGAGAAAAATATTATTTCGTAGCAGTTAATTTCTTTGAATAAAAAAACGATGCTAGACATTTAAAAAATTTCAACAAAAAATAAATTAAACTTGCTATTACCCGCAACACGTTCATCAGTTTCACCAAAAAAGCATAAAAACAAGAGGAAATGTAAGGAACAACTTTTCTGCCTAGAATTTCTACCCATACATAGCAAACAACGGAACAAACGAGTTCATACCACAGTCCTGCTGTGCTTTAGTAAACGAATCAATTGGGTCAAAACTAAAAAGATCTTCCCTCTTCACCACAGATATTCCTTTGAATGTCCCTAAAAAAATTTCCTTACAATTATTATTTGTTGGATTTAATTCCAGTCAAATCTTGTCCCTTAAAAAACATGGGTAACTATATGTTCAAGGTTGGCATAAAAACACATTCATGAAGATCATATAAAAACAATGAAAAATCCTTTCTAGGCATTGTATTGCTATTTTGTATTGCATAGTTGGGCAGGAAGCTTAGATTGAAAAAATCTGTTCATAGAACGTTCCACAAAGCATACACACCGTAATGCGACATTTCGGCTGAAGTTTCTAATAAAACTTGATATTCTAGTAGGCTAAAGCACTTTTCATTTCAATTCAAGCACACCCCACACCAACCAATCTTTCCCTGCCTCTGTTACAAAAATAGACATTTTTTAGGCCAAATAGTTTACTGCTTTGTTCCATTTTTATCCATCCTCACGCCTTCCGTACACATCCTTATTCATGTGAAATACAAAACTTCCCTATACATCCTAATACATCCTATTCCAGCGCATCACAAAAACACAAAACTTGCCTACTAAACTCACCTCACAATCCAGTTGTTGTGCCAATTCAGATGTTCATATGATACGTTACCAATTTAAATCTTCCAATCCTACTTAAGTATGTGCATTTAACCATCCAGACACTACCCGACACTAACATAACTAGCATTTATATAAAGGTTTAGATAAATAACTATTGTATTTTTAAAATGTAGAAACATTTGGAAGGAATGCCCCCCACAATACCGAACCCCAAAGCCATACAACTAAAGCTGCTACCTAAAAACTTATTATGTAAGGAATAAAGATAATAGAGATAAAAGGGAAATAAGGATATTTTAGGAAGGAATTGGTTTTGTATTTTACATTTATGAGGATTGTACGTAACGCATGAGAATGGAGCAAAGCAGTAAACTATTTGATTTGAAAATTATGAATATTTTGGTGACAAGGCAGGAAAAAAATGATGGGCGTGACGTGTGCTTGGATTGAAATGAAAGGTGTCTTAGGCTACTAGAAAATCCTCTGGCTCTATGAACTAAGCGGAAATCTCGTATTATTATGTGCTTCTTTGTTATTCCCGAAAAATCTTTGAGCCTATTCTGAAGCGCATTGTAGTTCATCCTTTTGTCAGTGTTTTAGCTGAACCAGGTGTCGCCGGGCAAGGGCTATTGTCCAAAGTAGGAAGCATTTAGCATGAGCAGTGTAAGGAGTTCTGGCGAGACACCAGAACGCTGACACATTGAAATCTTGCACAGATTAACTTAGGCTGGCAGTACTTTGTTTCTTTGTTTGTTGCCCCAATTTTCCAGAAAAACGATTCCTCTCCAATCCAACAATTCATACTTGCCTTTATCCCTAACAAATTGCCGGTTGCAATACCGATGTTTTTTCTGCTGTTTGATTCATATACGGTCATATGCAGTTCTTTGAGACACACAATAGATCACCTTTTGCAGAAATACATGGTGTTTGAGCAGACCACTCAAACAAAGGCCAAAGTACATGCATAAGCGTATACCCCTACTTGTGTTGTGCATTTTGCTTTCCATACTTTACATAGGTAACCATCACATTAAATGGCCGTATCTAAATATTTAGAAAAACGTATTAAATATTTTCATCAGGTATGGAACATTTGTAATGACGGACCCCCGCATAACCAAGTATTAAGAACACTACTTAAAACCTTTTTCCAGTTTCGTTCATTCTTACCCTGAACAAGGCTTGAGGTTTATTATGTGGTACGCACAACATTTACGAAATTGATCCTTTTGTCTGTGCTTTGCATGTTTATGAATTGTGTGTACCCCATGTACATAAAATTGATTTTAAAAATTTTATAATCATTTACAAGTAGTATAAGCAAAGTAAGGGCTCTTATTCAAAGAAGGAAGAGGTTTGATTATATGGGTCCAAAATCTAGCGGGACACCGAAACAAGAAGATATTACACAGAAGTTCCACACAGATTTAAACCCGGCTTTTCAATGGCCGTTGCTCCATTCTTCCAGATTTGAACTTAAAGGACGGTTGGTTATTTTATCCTTTTGCATTCTCCGGATAGAGAAATGAAAGTGTGAGCGTTCAGCATGAAACCCCCAAGAGGAGCAGCAGCTCTTTCTTCAAAAACTTTTCATTTTATCCCTAACATATAACAAATCCATCAATTTCTATTTGTTATTGTCCCCAAAATATGCATCCGTTTTTCAAACCAGATAGTTTACTGCTTTGTTGTTTTTTTATTTACCCTTGTCCGATACGTAGGCACTCCTATCTATGGGAAACACATAACTTTTATCCCTTCAAGAAAAATTCTATTTAGTTGCATCACCAATAAAACACGGAACTCACCAACCAAATCCAACTTGTACGTCAAGGTAAATGTTCATATGATACACTACCAACCTAAACTTGTCAAGACTTAATCTTTCTTAAGTGTGTGCATTTATAATTCCAGACACTGCAGTGGTCTAACCTAATAAGTATTTATGTAAACTTTTAGAAAAATATAGAAAAAATATGTTTTAAAATGTACAAACATTTGTATGGAACAGCCCCATACACTGCCGTAATCCAAAGCCATTCAAGTAAAGCTATTATCTAAAAACTTCATTTCGCTCTCCCTGAAAAATGCTAGAATGTATTCTGAAGCGCATACTTGTTTATCTATTTGTCAGTGTTTTACTATACTGAGGCTTTTCAGATTGGGATGCACACTATACACAACAAAATTGTATGATAATATGTATATGTATTTGGGCGACTAAGGGCTCCTGATCAAAGAAGGAAACAGTTCAGCATGTGCAGTATAGGAAACCAACGCCGGGCGGGCCACCACAATACTGACACAATGAAATCACAGATTTACTCAGGGTCACAATGTCTTGTTTCTTTGTCCGTTGCCCGAAATTTCTTGCTTCGGTATATTGTTATATTATTTACCCTGTTCTGTTCTCTGGAGAAAAAAACTAAAATTTATTCATTCAGATTAAAGCCTTCAAGGGGACCAGGCGCTCTCTCTTGAAGGCTCAAAACTTTGTGAAAGTTGAGTTTTTTGAGAACTATTATAGCTTATTGAAAATTTTTGAATTCCTTAATATCTTGGGCTTTAGGTTTAGTATTTTCTATTGACATTAATAAGAAAAAGACAGATGAATGGCCGATCCAGGATGGGTGTTTGGGTAAGCTTTATATATTATTCAAGTTTATAATAAATAAAATAATTATCTGTCAGTTTCTATTGAAAGTGGTGATCGGATGTGAAAACTTTACAAGCAAGTTAATTAATTCTCTTCTTGTTATTTTTTATGTTCTTCGCTATAGGTTATGGATCAGACAGCCGAATCGCTAATAATCAATAAATCTGGATGGAGTCACTGCATTTTCTTTCTGATCATTGGATTGCTGGCAGAACGGTAAATGAATATTAATTTTTGTTGCTCTTATTTTGTGTGATGGTATTCAAACGTGTTTGTTTCAGAAATTGTTGCTACAAGAGCTCCTACTGAGTAATATTTTTGTGTGCTTTCAGTGAGGAAGGATTCTGGGCAAAGGTGTTATAGAATCGTTTACCACAGTGAAAGCTGGAGCAAATGGAAAGTTGGACCACAGCCTGATGGGTTTGATAGAGGCTTGAAAAATTAAATTTTCAAAGGTTTAAAGTAGCCTTTTGTTTAAAAAGGGAAATGCTTTTAAGTTACATATCGTCACCCAAGATGCATCATGCAACACTTGAAATCCCGTTGGTATCATCACCAAACAAATGAATTTCCGCCTGACAGCATCAACCAACACATGAATTTTGGGGTATAGTGAGAATTAGTGTGAAATTGAAAGCCTACATTTTTTGCTTTCAGCTGCTGAAAGTTTCGTTGAAATACGCCCAGCCATAGCAGAGTTATGGCTTCCAGAAAACACACATAAAACCAGTAACATATTTTCAACCCAAAGCGGTTTTCCGCTAATGAAGTTTGTATTTCTGAGAATTAGTGCAATTGATAGAGCTTTTCATGCTTAATTTAGTGCAACAAAATACAAATTAATTTTTAAGAAGATTCAATGAAAGAAAGTCTGCAAATTAGGATATGAATTTTGCAGTACCACTTTAAACCGCCATTTTCTTCAAACTACCATTTTGCATGTGTCGCTTGATGCTGACAAGCAAAAATTCATTTGTTTGGTGATGATGCCAACGGGATTGCAAGTGTTGCATGATGCATCTTAGGAGACGATATAGATTATGCCTTCAAAACCAAACGACAAGCTAAAAGTTATCTAGCCATAGTGGATAAGAAACAGATAGAGGAAAATGCAAGTTATTTGACACCGGCAAGTGTAGTTCCGTCTACAATATAACAACTACAAAATAAATACAGGTTATTAACAAAATTGCCAGATAAAAAAAAAGTGTATTGAAAGACAGTGCTTATATCACCAACAAACAAAAACATTTTAAAATAGGCGTAGAAGAGACTGCAGGCATTTAGAATGTCAGGAAATGTCAAGAAATATTTGCAAACCAATACATAGTGTTTGGAAACTTGCACATATCTTTGAAAATTAACTTTCGCAAACTGAATTTGTTCAGAAACGTTTGTTGCAGTTTTGAAAACAGAAAAACGTTTTGTTGTTAAATATTCAAATTTCATTTCAACGACAAACTATTTCACAGCGTGGAAAATGTATTTTCAAGTTGTGTACATCTACAAATGTATTAAGGCGTGTTTATTTTTTTTAGAATCTGACCCTGATATTTTTTTGAAGTCAGATGATATTGCGTAATGATCCTCGTATGGACTCTTATATGGTTTATTTTCCTCCAGTGTAGAAAGTGTTTTGAGCATTCGTTGATAAAAAACACTCATATTTTAAATAGCGCATAGTTATTTTATAATACGCAAAATTTTGGGTCTAGAATGTTAAAAAATAAAGTTGTACAAGTTGACAAAACTTGTCATTTAACATTTACACGTTATAGAAATGAGTATTTCAAAGCAAACTCGTTGAAAGGTAATTGCAAGAAGCAAGGAGAAGGAGCTACAATATTGAAAGGATCAACAAATTAAATTTAGTGTCTTTAAAAAATCTCTATCATCATCCGTAAAGCCCGTTTACTCTTCTTATGAAATTAAGTTTAGTGGCTACAATAACAGACCTGTAGTAACGGCTAGTGTTGTTTAAAATTTTATTATTAAGTATATAAGTACAATTTGAATCATATGGAAAATTTCGGAAAACGATGGGAAATTTTTATTCAGAGCAAACATTTAAAGTCATAATAAAAAATTTGTACACATTTTTAATATTTGCTAAACTGTTTTGGTGAGGTTTGAAGGCCACGTTTAGGTCGGCACTGACAAGTATACGTTTGCCGTAAAAGTTAGAACTTCACGTTTGGTGACAAAAAGAAACTGAGCAGATATGTGAAAAAATGCATTTAAAGTCAGGTACACTTCGAAATGCTAAAAGCAAATTTAATTGATTAATCCTGGCTACAAAAGTATTTTTGTAGTCACATGAATTTTTTCGTGAATTGTGATCCAAAGAATGAATAAGCATTTTCTAGGCCAATTTTCATTCAGCGATAAATCACATGTAAGTACATTAAAAAGATTTCTTTATTTTTAGGGATATCTTTATTCAAAAAAGCAAAACGTTTTATTTGTTCATTCACTAATTTAAAAATCCTGTAACCTACTGTCAATAAATGTTTTGGATAAGGATTATATGTTGGGAGTATTTGAAGTGGTGTAGATAAGTAGTTTAAAACAGTTTTGATTATAACAAGTTTCCTTGGTGTGACTGTAATGTTTAATAGCTCGCTGCTTCAGCAGAGGACCTATTGCAGATGTCGGTGTCCTAATGTCCGTAGACTTTGTTTATAAACCAGGCAAAATGGGCTCTAAACCAGGTTAAATGGCTTTATATCACGATTTGCTAGCAAACAATTTTATGTGCATGCCGTCTCTAGCAGCGAGCATCTTTTAATGGTTTACCATGGACATTTATGGTTTAAAATCTCAAGATATTACAAACATAAATCATATTTGACAGCCCCATATTATTGCAGCATTGTAGCAGCAATATCCGCTTAGATTCTCATGGCTGTATCAAAATTACTAGCGTAGGATAATATGGTTTGGTTTGATTTTAACTTTGGTTTTTGGAATAAGTTGCATGCGGTTTAAGAGGTTCAAACACTCACCAAGGTTTATAGAAAAAAACGTATTTATTAGGCAAACATATTTTAAATGCTAAACATACTTAAGCATTGTTACAATCATTAATCCTTAATATTGTTATTATGATTAACATCAGTATAAAGGCAATTATAAATTCAGCCCGGGAAGCAAAACTGTTCTTCTTCCGCAATTAAAATAATTTGCTTTCAGGTAGTGGAACCATTACATAAACTTGTTGTTATAATCAAAAACTAGGTTTATTTAATGAAGGACACGAGTAAACCAGCAGATATAATTGCACATTCAAATATTTTGCAGTAAAATGGGTTACGAGTTTAACGAAACTTGGCATTTTGTCAATATTTCATATTAACTTGATAACTTCATGTTCAGAAAACCCAAAAATCAACTCTACGATGCTCACAATTTTTCAATGCTGAGACGGTTTGGCTGTGAGCAAGTCGATTTGCAATTTACCAATGGGTATTGAATTGTTATGGTTTTAATAACCTGAAGTGCTCAGTTGTCAATTTGTCCTATCCATTAGTCTCTCATGATAAAGATTCATGGAAATTAAATCTTTCCAGTCTTGCGCTTATTTATCCGTCAATTTACCTAACTGACAAAAGCTCCAGTTTTTCATCAATTACTGTATCATATATTGTTATTTGAATACGAATAATTGGAATGGTTAACCAGTTTGCTTGGTCGTGACAGTATATTTCTTTCAAGCAATTAAAAGTTTATATTATAGTGATAGAAAACCAATAATGAAGACACGTAATGTGTTATGTTTGAGTTCTTCAAAAACGTAACTTTTTTTTGTTAAAACATGATACGAAAATGAGAAATTTACGATTGTGATTTGCAAACCTAGGTTTGTAACCTCATCTAACGTTTTGACATGTTAAGAGGTCTTATTGGGGGGAAACGCTTTTTAAAATAGATTTCGACTGAAAAAAATCCCTTGTGCGTGTGCCCCCAAACACCAGCTTTGTTTTATGTTAAATACTATTTGCAAAAATGTGAGTTCTATGTGCCAAAGAAATAATGTATTTGCAATATATTGGCAACTTTGGGATTATTGATAACTATTATGTTCAAAAAACTTGAAGATGTCTTCACAGGGTATCTGCATTGTCTCGACTTTTTAAAATTAATTAGATATAAACCGATAGGAAAACATTTAAAGCGGGTGTTTAATTTACCTAAGAGTAACATATTTAGGTATGTATGAAATTGTTGTTTTTAGTAATGTAGTTTGTTTAGTTTGTTTTGTTGTTAAAATTGTGTTTGCCAAGGTATGGACTAAATTAGTATTTAATGCTGACGAAAAAAACTTTATGAAAGTTAGTTCCACATGGTGTTGTATGTAAAGATTTTATGATGAACGATTTGAAACAAATATATTTTTAAACAAGATTATAAGCAAATTTGTAAAGTGTGTTTTTACGATGTGTTTTTTAAATTCAAAATGCAAGCAGTTTATTAATGCATTAAAGTTGGTCCTATGAATATAGGTACTGAAAACTGAGATTACTAAAAAAGTTAGAATAAATTAACTTTAATGCAACACAAGCCGTGAGTTTGTTTTTGTGCTTTTGACTTTTTTCACTGCATTAAGGAAAACTAGAATTATCCAAAATCCAAAATGTCAACATACACGTGCAAGCTGAAACCAAACTTCTCGAGCATAAAAAAGCATTCATCAATGTATTCTAATGATTGGCATATAAGGCGTATTAAAATTGCTAATAATGTATCAGGCAGCCATTTAGGACTCAGCCCGCACAAAAAACCTGTTTTTTATTTATTTGTTTAGACTGTTTCAGAAAAACCTTGAACTATCAATGCGTTTGTGTTAGTAATGATAATTATTATAAGATCACACATTTAAAAACTACTGGTCACCACTTGCAAAGGAACATAAATTATTTCTGCGAAGATAAAAATGCTGTAACCTGGCATCGCATTGCGTTTGTGTATTATACATTCATAAAATGAAACCAGTACTGAAGGATATTTTTTCAAAAGCATTTCATACAACAGGCATTGACCTCATTTGAATTGAAAAAATATAAAAACTGCAACCATATAATGCATTTCTCAAACCCGGATCGCAACATGCAACACCGAACAGGCTGGAAGGAAGTTTATCTCATAAAAATATCATTCATTCATCCCACTTTAATTAATTATAATATGCAACCAACAGTTTTTCTTTTCCCACTCTGATGATAATGCATATTATCCAAAAAGAGGCATAAACAGATGGTTTACTACATATTTTTTTGTAACAACACCAAACACCTCAAATAAGGCATTTCCCCTAAAAATATTTCATCATGCATTATATTATGTAACAAAAGCTTCCAATTTACAACAAAAGTCAGTTGAGTTTTCTCTTGGGCTCAAGATTATTTCCTGATGCCAGATGAGGAAAGAAGAATGCATTCAATGAGTACCCCAAGACCAATATTTCAATGCAACTCATTCAGCAAAAATTCCGGACTTAATCCTGAAACCGAGCAAAACGGCAGTATATAAACATATTTCTGCTTCACTAAAACAAGATAGTTTCTCAAAGCCAAATACCATACTCCATTCCCACATATTACTAATACAAATACTCATATCAAAGTATTATAGGCCTTACCGTTCAAAGTGCAGTGTCACTCACAAAAAATAAATCCTACTTGATCTTTCGTTGTTACTGCTATGTTCCTTCTTCCTCGGTCATTCTTTTTTATAAAACCAACCTTAGTACCTGAAATCCACCACTTTCAAGAAAAAACATTTCATCAGATATCAGACTCACACAAAATGCATTTAACAATTTCCCAGCCTACCTAGAACCCCGTAAACACACTTGTTGCTTCATCTCCAACCATTTACATAAAACGTTACCAAAACCGAAAAAATCAAAAAAAAATATACCAGATTCACTTAACATAATCCTAATCCATTGAGATATCTATCCATACCATAATAAAAATATTCAAAATTCTACGTAAAATCATTGCTTCCGTTTTAGGTGGACGGCCCCAAAAATACCACAAAGCAACGTTCAGCAACTCCAGTACATAAAACCTTGTCATTTTTCCTGAAAAAAAGCTCGAGTTCTTTTCTGCTGCGCATAATGCTTTTCCCATTTATTAACTTGCGACTTAAGAAGCAAGTTATTAGTTTTGTCTGGTCCTTCTGTCTGTCTGTCTGTAGATGCTCTACAAGCCGCATTTTTCAACTTTTTTGAAAAATTCTTTTTGCATGTTGTTCAGAAGCATCCTCGCTCGGATGAGTTCGAAGATGAGCCCGAAAGGTCAACTCTAAGGTCAAGAGGTCACGACGATTTCAAAATTTTCCCAAGTGACATATAGCGTGTGGCACATGATTATAGATCAGTTTTTAATCAAATTAACGAATCCAACGTCCATTTTTTAAAATTTGGAATCATATGGCCGTTATAGCAGTTTTTATAATTTGAAGGCTCCAGAAGCCGCATTTTTCAAGATATTTGAAAAAATCTTTTGGAAACACTTCGAAAGCAACATAATTCAATGTATTCTGAAGATGATTCCAAAAGGTCAATTCTAAGGTCAAAGGTCACGACGATTTCAAATTTTTACCAAATGGCCTATAGCATGCGGCACATGATTTTAGGTCAGTTTTTGATCAAATTAACGATTCTGGTGTCAATTTTTCAAAATGCATAACCGTTTGACCGTTAAAGCCAAAAAAGTGCAAGAGTTCAAGCATTTTAAAACTACATGGCATGCGGGGTATCAAACGAACAAACATGTGGGGTCGCAAGTTTCCTATATCCTGTTTGTCAGGTTTATTCTATCCTTTTTTCTGCTTCTGTTGCGTTTTGACAATTTGGTATGCTTTACAACGTGATGGGATTATTGGATCATATATTATTTCCAAGACAAGGCCAGTAGGGGCTCGCGCTTAGGATCAAGAAAGCAGGAGAGTTTAGCATGAGCAGTATACAGCTCAGGTGATGACAATGCTCGCATTTTGTTGTCCGTTGCCCAAATTTTTCACTCTGTCTTTTCTTCTTTCAAGCTGGGTATTTTGGGGGAGGCATGACGACGGCGTGGTGTTTGCACGCCATTTTTTTCCTCTGGAGTATAATATAAAGGAGTTAAATATTCAGCAGAATGTCTTCAGGAGGAGCAGCAGCTCTTCCTTGAGGGCTTCAAAATAAGTTATAAAATTTTCTGTTTTTTTAGAAATTTCTGAGGTTTGGGATGTAGTTGGACTAAGTTTTTTACTAAATTTCTGTTTAGTTTGGGAGTTATATGCTGGGCTTGGTGGAAAGGGGTTGGGTGGCAAGATCAGGAGTTTTTTCTGGTAAGTTTATTGAATAAATAATTATCGGTCCATGTGAAGTTTGGGTTTAAAAATGCATTTCTTGGAAGTTTTATTGCTGGCTTTGCGTTAAAATTTATACCATTAATTGCTCTACAATATTTTGTGTTTTTAGAGACTGGGACATGCACTTTTTCTCCCGGGTTAATTCTTAATTGAAACCACTGGATTCTTGGTGAAATTCCCTGGATACGTGATTGGATTGGTAGTCAGAGGCAATTCAAATTCTTTTCTGGTGGTTATGAATGGAATCGATTGAGTCCAAGATGGTGCTGGGAAGTGGAATTTATGCAGTTGAATAGATTTATTAAATGGTAATGAGTAAGGTTTTTTTAGACAAGATTAATTGATTGAGTTTTGATTGGATAATTTTAATTTGAGCTGTGTAGGGAAAGACAATACTAACAAAATTGTTTTGTCGTTTTTTAGGTTTGAAGTTAAATGAGGCTTGATGAGCTGCTGCTGGTGAAGTAAATGGGGTACCCGAGGAGAGGCAGGTGACAAATGAGGACCTGCTGGGGAATTTGATAAACCTCAGCTTATTAAATACAGAACAGAACTGCAGACTAACCGAATTCTTTTTAGAATCAGTAAGAAAGAAAATTTATGAACAATTTCTGTCTTTTGTTATTTTTGTAGGTATTTTAGGTGGATATTGCACTGCGATGAGGATAATTTTTAAGCGCCGGAATCAGCAGGGAATTTGAAGGAACCCAAGCGGATTAGTGTTTATCCATTTGGGAATATAATTATTTTGTCAGGAAGTGTTAGTTCCGTCAGGAAGAAATTTAATTATGTGGTCACTAAATGAATGTTTTTTATTTTGGTTTTCTACGTAATCTATCATCTTTGGTGTAGTGTTACGTGGTTTGTCTAAGCCAAAAAATATTAAACCATTTTTGAAGCAATCTGTGACTTGAGTCTCAAGTTCATATAATTGGGAACATAGTTATATCTTCTGAATGTGTTAGTTGAGTTACAAAAGGGTTTAATTATTTTGTTACTAGAAAAAACTCCGCGTAGGAACACTTTCAGTAAATTGTCGTGTTTAGCAATTAATCGAATTGCTCAACTTTTATATTTCTTATTCTGGTTTGTGGGCTTTACTTAAAGGGGGTTATGAAGCCGAACAAATATTTGCTGGATAATCTGTAAATTTAGCTCCACATTTAGGCTAATTATTCCCTGGGATCTTAAGAATGTACTTATTGTTCTCATCAATAAATTTGTCAACAATTTGTTTAAAATATTCTTCGCCACTTTTCGGTTACCGCTGACTTTAGAGCGGAAACCGATAAAGAACCCTCACCAAAATTGCCACATGGTGAAAGTAAATTCATCCAGTCCAAAATTATAAAATTAAATCAGAAATTAAATTAAATGTTTAGGGAAAATCTAGTTTAAGGTTTAAGTTGGCAGATAACATATTTATAGTATTTAAGGTTTTAAAAGCCATGAAAGCTAAATGTATTTATTTTGTGAAAGTTATAATGAAATTTCTAAGATAGGTTATAAAACAACCTGTCTGACCTAGAGAACCTTAGGGATGCTATGAATATGCAGAAGAGGGACTTCTCAAAAAACAGTTTTGCTTTCATATTATATTAGGAAAATTTAGGGTGACTTTTAAAAGGTAATTAATTGTGGACAGTGAAAAGTTAGAAAATATGGTGAAAGGAGTTAGGCGGTGGGAAGGTTTTTATTGTAGTAACAGTATCTAAGGTGGTAAAATAGCCTGGTTTGAAACGAGTTTCTTGTTTTTTTATAAAAACTTATACATATTTCATCTGCAAACTGCAATAATATAAAATGCTTACAGAATGTGCTATTGCATTTGTATTTTTTTAAATAATTTAATTTGTATACCAATCACGACAATTTTGGTCCAAAAATGTCGATAAAATTTCTTAGAAACCTGTAAAATCTTTACATTAAAAAAAATTACAAAAATGTATTTGTAAACCCAATTCGTTTAAATAATGTAGAATATATACAAAAATACGGTTTTGCATTCTTGTATATGATCAGTAGGCCATTGACGATATTTTTGGTCCACAAATGTCGAAAAATTCCTTAGGGTCTAAGGTTAAATTTGCGATGTCTTTCATTACAGAAAATGATCGTCAAAGATTGTTACTCTCAAATCCAGACATTTTTAGTATTCAAAGTTAAAAGTTTTGATAATGTATGATATTGGAAGAAAATTTTGTTGTTAATTTTGTTTGTGAAATTAAAGGAGTGCATTCAAGGTAGAACTGCATTCTGGATTTTAATGAAAACGGTTAAAAAGTTGTAAGCTTTACTGGCTAATTACTTGTATGTAAAATGGCGATTTTCAAATTCAGACTACTTTTTGTGAGTATAATGCCTTTGTTTACAATTCGCGATACAAAAAATGTATTTTTGCTTCGTGATTTGTATGCTAGCTTTATATACATTTAAAATTTGAAAAACGTATTTTGTGATTGGGATGAGTTTCAGTTATTTTGTTAGTAATTTAAAATATATTGGTGAAAAGTGCACAGTGAAGAGTTTTTACATTGAAATGAAATAATTTTTATAATTTTCTAAACAAGACTTTGGAATAAATCAGTAATCGCCATGAATGTTGATATAAGAATTTTATACATTTATATCGCGCTGATATATTTTTATTGTACGGAATTTCATTTTGAACTGAAAATAAATTGGTCATGGTTAGTATAATTTACTTTCTTATGTTTTTAATAGCATATGAACATCCAAAAACTTTTTGTTCATGATCAGGTTATAAATTTTCATTTCAAGTTGTGTTGTTTCATCATGCATTTAAAAAAATTATGCAAATGGTTAATATTCAAAATTAACACAAACAATTAAGCATCCAAATGTTGTACTAAATATTCATCCAAATTCATATTTTATTGGTATCATCAGTTTCGTTAGCATAACAGTTACAAAAAGCCACAGAACTTTCATTTAGTTATTCTCCACACATTATATTTCCCATCCACCAAAAGCTGTGTGAGGTGCACATAGCTGAAATATTGCTTGGATAATGTACTTCACCAAAATCCATCATTTTATTTCCCCTGCCTTTCATCGAGCATACAAGCTTTCACGCTTCTTTTGTGCTTGTGCCTCCAGCTCCAGCAGCAAGCAAACAGTACTCTAACATATGAAGATTTTTTCTGTAGTACATTATCCTGGTATGAGGATGAGAAAAACTGAACAGTTTCGCGATGCGATGGCGACCGCTTTACCAAGTAACAACGAACATATAACGTCGTGCTCTGTCGTGCTTTAAGTTGAGTAAAAAGATGAGAAGTGTGGTGGTTTTAAGTCAACAAGTTTTTCTCTTTTTTGCGAACAAAACAGAGCAAGGAGGGATACATGCTCATGAAAATTTTATTCGTGCCTATGCATTAATTCCAAAGCAGTCTGATGAGGAAACACCTGGCACTTTAAAATTTACGTACAACATTTTTAATATTTCGCAAAGTTATGCAATAACTGCAGAAGAAATGCGGGATAGAATTTTGGCTGGTAGGTTTTATGGAGGAGGACCCCGTAGAACTCATAATGCATTGAGGATGGTACGAGTTTTTATAATTTAATTTTTACTGAAATTTGAATAATCCTCAATTAATCATGTTTTAGGCTATTTAAGAATTTCAAGCAATTTTTTGATGGCCAAAAGCATTTTAGTGGAAACAACAGGCCGTTCACAAGATCCTCTATTGTTACAATAAAAAGCAATGTGAATAGCATGTTTGATAAAGAGTTGGCAATAGTTACTAGTTCTAAGCAAGCTGACTGTTTTAAGGTAAATCATTTTATTGAGAAGTGCAAAAGGTAAAGTTAAAACCGGAAGAGTATAATATGTGGAATCCGAAAATTATAAGGAACATTAAAATAACAGGCATTTTGACTATATATTTTCCAAATGCTTTTATGCTGGATACTGCGTGAATTCTAAATTTTGCATTGTGAATTTTTACGTCTGTGTCTAAAAAGTAATTTTTAGCAGAATTTCCTTAAAAGAAGTTTACTCTTGCGAATGTGAATTTGTTTGGTAAACCTGGTTAAAGTGCACACCCCCAAAACGAAAGTTCACCACAAGCCATACCAACATGAGCAAAGCAAAACGCAACAAAGGTACATTTCTCATCACGATCACCCAACCTGTTCAGCTTCCATTTCACTCATCTCCGTTTGCTCAACGCATTGCAAATAGCACAAGCTACATAAAATCCCACTCTCAGCTGACGTCAAGCTCAACCAAATACGCAAACATTCAACATTCCATTTCTCAGCTCTGCATTCTGCACTGCCAACCTTAAACAAAATCCGAATTAATTTATTCAAAATGTCAAAGCGTAGACAAGGTCCAGGTATTATCTGCTTATTTTGTGATCGTTATTTTAACGGCTCATATAGTCAGACAAATCGCATTCGTCGTCACATTCAAGAAAAGCCCTACAATTGTGCACACTGTGATTACACTGCTGTTAGTCTCAACGACATTGGCTGTCACGTTTCCCCCAGTTAATTTTCAATTGGGTCAATGAAGCCCTTTTGGAATTTGGATTGCTACTGAGACCAGAACACTGGGATGGTCAAAGTGTGGGATTGACTTGATTGAATGGTAAATGGTTTGAGTTTAATGGAGTTAATTTTGAATTAATAATGTTTTTTGTGGTGGTGTTGGTGTGAGCTATGTGGTTGGATGGAACACTGACGACTTTGTTTTTGGTATTTTCAGGTTTTGGAATTATAGATTGGTCATTGATCCAGGGATTTTAGTCGAGTTCTGGGGCAACGTGGGGGATGATAGGAGACGGAGGGGATAAAGATGAATCTGTTGAAGGGGTTTTCAGAGGATTCATTAGTAATGAATCATTACGAAGATGAGACAATGGAGGTGACGACTAAGGCGAAACTGCTTGTGTTTGGGGTGTGACTTTAGAAGAAGTTTGGGTAAGAAATTCACAGCAAGGATAACATGATTAGTTGATGTGTCATATGTTGTAAGAGATTTTGGAAGCAAACTCGATTAACTTTTCAGTATTTTATGTGGTTGTAACAGGTGGATTTGGAGGATTTTGGAATGGAAGTTATTTCTGGTTGCTGGAAGAAATGTTTCAGTTTTTTTGGAGGAATCTCAAGTGGATTAGTGTGTATCTATTTGAGAGTTTAATTTTTTAAAACAATTGTTTATTAAGTTAGGAACAGTTTTATTTATTTTGTTACTAGAAGAGACTATATGTGATCCCTAGAATTTGTACTCATATTCAGAATATCCTTCTGGGGTACTCTGTGCTTCAGTCAGTTCCACGATTAGGCTAAAGAATTCATTTTGGAAACATTTGGGAACTTAAAATGTACTGTTTGTTCCTAGTTTACTGCACTTTCAAAAATTTACTGAAAAAAATACTCTTCACTTTATCGGTTACCGCTGACAATAGAGCGGAAACCGATAAAAAACCCTCACCAAAATAGCCAAAAGGCGATATCCAACTCATTCAGTTAAAACGAGTTTACAATTTATTCAAAATGTTTAAGAAAATTGTACTTAAGTTCAAACGTTAAAGGAATAAGCTTTCAAATTATAAATTGTTTAAGGATATTTTAGTTTTTAATAGTCCTAAAACTTAAATATAAAATTTTGGGAAAGTTTAAATGATTATTTTTAAATAGGCTTTGGATGAGCCTATCTGACCTATAGAACCTTAGGGATGCTAAAGGTAGGCAGAAGGAGAAAATTGCGAATTTTATACAATACCAAATTACTAGAATTGAAAATTTTAAAGGTTAGATGTCCAATTTTAAAAAGTAATTAATTGTTCGAACTAAGAAAAGTTCGGAAAATTGATAAAGAG
The DNA here is from genome assembly GCA_029691765.1 of Entomobrya proxima. NCBI lineage: Eukaryota > Metazoa > Arthropoda > Collembola > Entomobryomorpha > Entomobryidae > Entomobrya > Entomobrya proxima. Next base: position 49,831,838 of record CM056169.1, read on the forward strand.
AAATGGATAGGCCGCATTAGAACACCGGCACCACGGAAATAATTCTTACTAGGCCATGCACGACACTTTTGGTCCACACATGCCGAAAAATTCCTTAATATTTTGTAGAGTACGTGTTTTTTATAAAAAAATATTTGCAAAAATGTATTTGTAAACTAATTTCAATTAAAAAATATGTGCATAATAATGCTTACGGTTTAACTATTGGGCCCAACATGACATAGTCGAAAAATTCCTTAGGTTCGAAGGTGAAATTTGATGTGATTCATAATCGAAAATGATCGTTAAAGTAAGTTACTCTCAAGGTCAGAAATTGTTAATATATAAAGTTCAAAATTTTGATAATGGATAGTATTTAAAGAAAAGTTTTATGGTAATTTTGTAGGTGAAATGAAATGAGTGCAGTCAAGGTGGAACTGCATTCTGGGGTTTATTTGAAATGGTTCCAAAATTAAATTTCTGGTGGCTAATTGCTTGTATGCCAAATGGCGATATTCAAATTTAGACTATTTTTGTGAGTGTAATGCTTTATTGTAAAATTCGTGCTATCAACTTAACTTTGATTTTTATGTCAACTTAATATACTTTTAAAATTTAAAAATGTTATTTTACTATTGGAATGAGCTCCAGCAGTTTTAATTATTCTGTTAGTAAATTTAAACATATTTTGACCAATTGTGCGCAGTGAAAAATTTGTCAATGTCAATGAAATATTTCTAATAATATTCTAAAACAGACTTTGGAATAAATCAGAAATCGCCATGAACGTTGATATAACAGTTTTACCCCTTTATTTTGCGCTGACATATTTCTGTTGTAAGTAATTTCAGTTTAAACTGTAAATAAATTTTCCGTGAATAATTTAATCTTAATCTGCTATCTGGGATTTTTAAGATCAAAATATAACAGCAAGAAACTGAAAGTTTTAGATCATGAACACTTCAGTCCTTTCTGTATAAAAGTCTCATAATTTCATCATGCATTTGATAACTATGCAAGCACTTAATGTTCGAAATTAACACAATCAATTAATCATCCAGATTTTGTGCTAAATTAATCACCATAAGCTTCGTTACTAAAGCAGTTACAAAAAGCCACAGAACTTTCAATGAGTTATTTACCACACATTATATTTCCCATCCACCGAAAGCTGTGTGAGGTGCACATAGCTGAAATATTGCTTGGATAATGTACTTTACCAAAATCTGTCATTTCCATTTCCCTACCACCGTATAAGCTTGCTTTTCTTGTGTCTGTGCCTCCAGCTCCAGCAGCACAAACAAACCGTGCTCTAGCCTGTGAAGATTTTTCATTTAGTACATTATCCTGGTCTGAGGAGGAAAAAAAGCTGAAAGGATCCGCGATGCGATGACGATCGCTCTACCAAGTAACAACGAAAATGGAACGGCGCCCTTCAAGTCGAGTAAAAAAAGCTGAAAAGAGTAGTACATTTCAGCCAACACGTTTTCTCTCTTTCTGTGAACAAAACGGAGGGAAGGAAGCATACATGTTTATGAAAATATATTGGAACCTATGCAAAAATTCCAAAGCATCCTGATGAGGAAACACCTGGCACTTTAACATTTAATTCATACATTATCCAGCACAAATAGAACTAAATTAGTTATAAATTCCTGGTTGGTATTCAGTCAACTTCAATTGGCCGTGCAATAATCAGGCTTCTAGCTTTGGTCAATAATATAAAAAATATCAAAATGGCAAGTTTTTGTTGCATTCGTTTGATTTTTATTGCGATTTGTTTTAACATAGTCAGTGCACAGAAACCACCTATTTCATTTTCTGAATATCATTCATCTGCAAAATCGCAAACTATATTTCTGAACGAAAACATAGATTACAAAAATTTCTCAATAAATCCTACGAGAAACCCACTAATTTCTACCCCAACTGAAATCCCACCACCTATCTCAACGCCAGAGAAGTGTCGCAAGAATAATGACTTAATTATTCCAGTCGATTATGCTGAGGGCTTAGAAAATAATCAATATGATAGGCTGCTAAATTTTACTGCTCAGTTGGTATCGGTGAGAAGATCCTATCCAGTTAACGGAGTTGGAGTTTGCATGTTTGCGTTGAATACGTACAACATTTTTAATATTTCGCAAAGTTATGCAATAACTGCAGAAGAAATGCGGGATAGAAATTTGGCTGCTAGGCTTTATGGAGGAGGACCCAGTAAAACTCATAATGCATTGAGGATGGTACAAGTTTTTATAGTTTAACATGTTTTATACTAAAGTTTGAATAATCCTCAATTAAAAATGTTTCAGGCTATTGATCAATTTTAAAACAGCAAGAAACTGAAAATTTTAGATTATGGACACTTCTGAACTTTTTTTATAAAATTTCATAACTTTATCATGCATTTTAAAAAAAGCTTGCAAAATATTCAAAATTTACACATGAAAAAAATCATTCAGAATTTGTAATAAGTTACCATCCAAAATTATGTTTTAATTGCAGCACCATTTGTGTACTATACTACTTACAAAAAGCCACATAACGCATTTAGTTGTTCACCATTCAATATGTTTTCCATCCACCAAAAGCTGTGTGAGGTGCACGTTGAAGAAATTTAGCCAGGATAATGTACTTTACCAAAATCCATCATTTCCATTCCATTTTCATTCATCATGCATACATACAAGCTTTCAAGTTTTGGGTGTCTGTGCCTCCAGCTCCAGCAGCAGCACAGAAACCTTTCTCAAGTTTGTGAAGCTTTTTCGTGTAGTACGTTATCCTGATATGAAGAGGAGAAAAAGCTGAATACATTCGCGATGCAATTTCAACCGCTTTACGAAGTATATCCTAACCTAGAAAAAACGTCATGCTTTAAGTTGAGTAAAAACGGTGAAACGAGTAGTGCATCTCTACCAGTCAATTTTTACTCTTTGTTTGAACAAAGCACGGGCAAGGAAGCATTATTGTTCATGAAAAATTTGTACGTGTGTACGCATAAATTTCAAAGCACTTTGATGAGGAAGCCACTGGAACCTTAAAGTTTAATTCATTCATTACCCTGCACAAATAGAACTATCTAAATTACGTATAATTTCCTGGTTGCTTTTCATTCAAATTTAGTTGGGTATGCAATCATCGGATTTAAAGCTTTAGTACAAAATGGCAAGTTTGTGCCAAATTCTGTTGGTTTTTTGCGATTGGTTTGAACACAGTTAGTGCAAAAACGACGCTTATATCGTTCTCTGAAAATGTCACATCTGCAAAATCACAGAATATTTCTAAGCTAAATGTTTTGGAATTGTTTTCTTCCTTTCTAAATGAAAATATAAATTATATTAATTCTTTGATAAACCCAACGGCAAGCACAATAATTTCCTCCACAACTGCTGTCCCACCGAATATCACTACACCAGAAAAGTGTCGTAAAAATAATGACTTGATCATTCTAATCGATTGTGCCGACGGCTTGGAAGATGACCAATACGATAGTTTGCTAAATTTTACTGGTCAGTTAGACTCAGTGAGAAGATCCTATCCAATTAACGGAGTTGGGGTTTATATGTTCGGGTTTAATACGTAGAAGATATTTAATATTTCGGAAATTTATGCGATGACAGTGGAGGAAATACAAGATAGAGTTTTCAAATTAACCTTGATTTGTATGTCAACTTAATATAATTTTGAAATTTAAAAAAACTATTTTGTTTTTGGAATGAATTTCAGCCGTTTCAATTATTTTGTTAGTAATTTAAAAATATATTGATGAACTGTGCGCAGTGAAAAGTGTTTACGCTGTCAATGAAATAATATTCTAAACCAGACTTCGGAATAAATCAGTAATCGCCGTGATTGTTGACAACAATTTTACCCCTATATATTGCGCTGACATATTTTGGGTGCACGTAATTTCATTTTGAACTGAAAATGAATTTTCCGTGATTGATTTAATCTCACTCTGCTATCATGGAATTTTTAAGAGCAGATCATAACGGCAAGAAACTGAAAGTTTTAGATCATGGACAATTTATTACTTTTTTTTATAAAAGTTTCTTTATTTCATCATGCATTTTGAAGACAATGCAAGCAATTCATATTTAAAATTAACACAATCAAATAGTTGTCCAGATTTTGTGCTGATTAGGATAGAAAAATATTTTAATTACACAATAAGCTTCGTAATTAAGAAAGTTACAAAAAGCCGCAGAACTTTCATTTAGTTTTTCTCCACACATTTTATTTCCCATTTCCCCAAAGCTGTGTGAGGTGCACATAGCTAAAATATTGCTTGGATAATGTACTTTATCAAAATCCGACAATTCCTTTTCCCTACCTTTCCAACATATAAGCTTGCTTTTCTTGGGTCTGTGCCTTCAGCTCCAGCAGCACAAGCAAACCGTACTCTAGCCTGTGAAGATTTTTCATTTAGTACATTATCCTGGTATGAGGAGGAGAAAAAGCTGAAAGGATCCGCGGTGCGATGACGACCGCCCTACCAAGTAACAACAAAAATGGAACGGCGTCCTTCAAGTTGAGTAAAAAAAGCTGAAAATAGTAGTACATTTCAGCCAACACGTCTATTCTCTTTCTGCGAACAAAACAGAGGCAAGGAAGCATACATGTTCATGAAAACTTTATTCGTGCCTATGCATAAACTCCAAAGCATTTTGATGAGGAAGCAACAATCACTTTAAAATTTAATTCATTCATTATTCAGCACAAATAAGATTATCTAAATAATTTATAATTCCCTGGTTGCTATTCATTCAACTCCAATTTGTCGTGCAATAATCAGACTTCTAGCTTTGGTCAATAAAATAAAAAAATATCAAAGTGGGAAGTTTATGCCAAATTCTGTTGGTTTCTATTGCGATTGTTTATAACATGGTCAATGCAAACCAGCCGCGTAATTCATTCTCTGAAAACTTTTCATATTCAAAAGCCCAAATAAATACGAAACTAAATGTTGTGCAGCTGTTTTCAGGGTTTCTTAACGCGAATATAAACTATATTAATTCTTTTTAGACCCTACGACAACTTGCACCACAACAGCAGTCCCACCACCTATCACTACACCAGAAGAGTGGGATTTTATTAAAATCCCACTCTAAGCTGACATCAAGCTCAACCAAGTACCCAAACATTCAAAATTGCATTCCTGAGCTCTACATTCTGCGCAGCACTACCAGCCTTGAACAAAATCCTAATTAATTTATTCAAAGTGTCCAAGAAAAGACGAGGTTCAGGTTTCATCTGCTTATATTGTGACCGTTAATTTATCGGCACTTGCGACCAAACAAATCACATTGGTCGTCATATTCAAGAAAAGGCTTACAATTGTGCACATTGTGATAACAACGCTATTTGTCCCACTGACAATAACTGTACCGTTAAAATGCGTCACACTTCGGTTGTTAAATTTCAATGCAGCTTTTGTCCCACATCATTTTCCAGTGACTGTAAGGGCAGTTTAAAGCACCATTTAAGAGAAGATCCATTAAAAATTAAAAGCAGTGGCGTGCGCGCTAATAACAAGTGCGATTTCTTATGGGAATCAATCAATTTAATCGAGTACGCTAATTACTCATTGAAGATTACATATTTTAGTGTGGTTAACACCACCGGTCTTAATAGAGTGCCTACTTGTTTGGAGTTGGGCGCGGAAATTTAAAAATTGCAGCTAGAAATAACAGAGAATTTAAAGCAAGATTCTTTTGGTTTTGATGTTTCTGGTTGTTTCTGATTCCTTTATGTTTATTATGGGATACCAAAACGATTCGTTTGTCCATACCGCATCTGTATGCTACCAAATATACATGTAACATGAATATAATGACTTTGTTTTTGTCCGGAATTAGCCTAGCCTCCACGTGATGCAGATGAGCAGTTGAACAAAGAGTTTTAATTATTTACTAGGGGGAAAAATCACATGTTTTAGGAAAACACAATATAAAATCCATTGAATTCCATATTGTGCAAAGGTTTATGCTGGGGACTTTTTATACGAAATTATATTTTTGTCAGTTTCTTGTACATATTGATGTGAAGCGAACAATTGACTTTTGGCTAATATAATCAAGCAGCTGAGCAGCAGAAGTTGTTTACTTCGAATTTATACAAGTCTGCAGTTCTCAGCTTTGTCCATCTGCATCACGGGCAATAAAAAATTATGGTTTTCTAACGTGAAGACAAAAAGGAATTGTTTTATTAGAAATACAAAAGTCATTCTCAGTAAGAGTTGAATGTATGTCCATGCATGTGGCAATTTAGCATTGTCTTTATGCCCTATATAATCGAACAAAAACTTTTTGTTGTTAGATTTAATTGCTTAAGTTTTTAATCAAATGATCTGAAAAAGAAAACTGCTTGTACAAATTGTATCGTGTTTGCTGTATTTTTGAAAATGTGAAATAGAAAGCTGATTCTTTTAATAATTTTATCGGTTTTCAGTAAAGTTTCCTAGTGGGCCTTAGTTCTTTTCTCATCATAGTTGGGAGGCTCAACATCTGGGGATCCTACGCAGCACTTGATCACGTCCTCGACTGTAAAACATATTCACACATATTAATAAAAGAAGAGCAACTTAAACTGGAGAAATAAGCTACTTTGAACTGAACGCTGACTTACTACTCGTGCATTTGCCGGGATCTGGACATTTATCGTTTTCATCGCAAGTGGGTAACGCATGATCGTCACAATGGATCAAATTCCTTTTGTTTCCCGTATTTTTCAATGTTACCAAGATATTCTCGTTATTTGCTGTCGATATCTAATGGGTCAAACAATTGAAATAATGAAATAGTAAAACAAAGAATCAATTATTGGTTTATGATAGTATTTAACCGTTTTAACAAAATAGAAGCTATTACTTGGGTGCCATGCGCAGAGAACCCAATTGTGGTAACGACTAGCAACATCGTCAAAGTGAAGCAGGAGACAATCCAAACAAGGTTTGCCATTCTGGGTAGACACCTGTTACAGTTTTGCTATTTACTTTTTTATACTTTGTCAGCACTCAACACAGAATATTACTGCTAAAAGTGTAATTCTGAAATGTTTGTTCAGAAGTTGCACAAAATTATAACAAGGAAAGAAAAAGTGAACGTGTTTTATTGCTCCGTTGTTATACTTGCAAAAATACGTAAAACTACGCGTTTAAATTTAATAAGAAACTAGGCTTTCTGAAAATTCAAAATGTGGTAAAGACTTCTATTTTAAAAAGATTTCATTTCTACTATTTGTAAAACAATTCAAAATTATTACGTTGCTTTCCTTGGAGAGAATAACATGTCAATTACAAGTGCTCTGTTTGGCCGAATTATCTGTAATGCTTCTCTAAATACTTAAACTTTCTATAGTATGACATTCTATCTAGTTACATTTCTTGCTTACTTGATTTTAAACTTGAATGTTTACTGGCATAGAGAAAATGAAAGGTTAATTCCAAGTATAAAGGTACCCAGCTATTTCTAGGATTGAAGTGGAACAAGCACCAAACCCTGACAATTTGACTACTTGGATTACCTACCACCAACCATGGCTTTATTTTAAAAACAATGAAAAAGGTAACTCGGGCTTGAGATTACTGACTTACTATCCGGCAGTGTACTTATGTTTGGTGTGTGTTAGTTACTTGAAATTCGTTTTTGACTTGCCGAGTATATTTTCCAGTATTTACTGACTTTAAAATGTGTCCCCTAAATTCGGT
>CM056169.1:49839624-49911624 GCA_029691765.1 Entomobrya proxima
CTGAGCAGTTGGGATTTATAAACTTAATGTTACAAAGGATCAATGAGTGCCAAGATGACTACGGTGGAGTGTCAATCTGCCTCTTTGGCGACGTCTGCCAGTTGGCACCTTGCCGAGCGACTCCATTATGTACACCCCTGTCTCTTGTAGAAACAAAGAGTCGACTCGCTGCAGATGGAATTCGTCTGTATCGAGCCATGAGTCACGTATTTGTTCTAGAAGAAAACGTGCGTCAGCAATCAGATATGACATTTCAAGGTTTATTGAAAAAATTTCGAACAAAGAATGTTAGTCATACTGAAGTCGAACTATTAAGAACCAGAATGCTGCATAAATTACCAGAGGGTGAACGTGAGCAATTCGAGAATGTGACTCACCTTTTTTATAATGTTCGTGATGTCCTTCATCACAATCAGAATGTAATTCGAAAAATGAATATTCCTGTACATGTAACGTCACGATTGTCTGAAGGCTATTATGATAATACAACTGGTGAGTCAATGCAGCTGTACTTGGCACCAGGGCTTCGTGTCATGCTGAGAAGAAACTTGTGGACTAACGTTGGACTATGCAATGGGGCCACGGGCGTTGTAAAAAACTTGTTGTTTGATGACGAGAATGTTCTAAAAGTTGTCACGGTCTTGTTTGATAATTATACAGGACCCACTTTGAGTGATAGCTCGGTACCTATTGCCAAAGTTATTGTAAAAATACATGATAGGGCTACTAATGACTACTATACGTCATACGAATTTCCTCTGCTCAATGCATTTGCTGTTAGTATACATAAATCACAAAGCATGACCCTAGACCGTGCTGTAGTTCAGTTTGGGCCGTATGAAAAATGCTATGCCCAATCGTATGTTGCGCTTAGTCGAGTACGTAGTCTTGAGGGCTTAGCTATTCATGACACAGAGTTAAAACTTGAACGTTTTCGTGGTAAGCATTGGTTAAGTGGTAATAAGCAACGGCAAGACGAAGTTGAAAGACTTGTAGCACTAGCAGGAAAATGACTACATATTTTGATTTTTTTAATTTGAAAAAAATTAACTTTGAACAAATAAAGTGTTGTCCATCATCATTTCCAAGGCCGTGGCTTGGTTGTTATTTTTTTACTTCGTGCTTCTACAAACAACATCATTACTGTTTAGACTGCATAGATCATGTGCTAAATGAAGCATATTGGCATTCTACAACTTTTGAACCTCAAATGGCAATATTTTCCATTGAGCATGAGCATGTTAACGGAAAAAACTTGCCAGCCACACTGATGTCAGCCAGAGCGTTTTGTGCGCGGTGTCAAAAGATTACCCTTGGATGCATGGCTGCAATTAGTGAGGAAGTAGGGTGTCGACTATCTGGTAGGTACTTTTTAAAACAAGAGTATTATCGCTATCTAAAATTGTACATGTTTGTATAGGAGGAGATGAGGAAGCAACATCAAAATACAACTCGTTTGTTTACGACATGGTTTTATTTTATCAAAAATGGACTCCTGAAAATAAAAGGCCATTACTTGCATGGGATGTTGTGAACGAAATGAGTGGAATACGTGCAGGACATTGTCATCTTTCCTTTGCTACTTGTACAACTAGCGACGCATCACGACTTACTCTTTCGCTCTGCTAGTATATAAACCGGCATTTAGTTTTGTTTAGAGCATCATTCGACATTTTTATCTATTAAACGCATCATCAAATATTTTTTATCTCGCAATGAATTCTCAGTTGACCCCAGACAAGCAAGCAAGTGCCGTGATGTACGTTGCTGCAAAATTGTACAACTTGAAAAAGTTTGCAGAAAACGCCCTCCTCGAATTCACTAAACCGAATCCGAATAACGAAACAACTGAAGACGCTGAGATGCAAAAGGAGACGATTCGACTTTTGGACGAAGCTGTACAAAAAATGCACGAGCTGGTGGGCAAACTCATGGGCCATACGTTTGAGCTGTGTATTGACCAGGATCCCTGCGCTCCAGAGTTTGTTGTCACAACCCACGACTGTTCTGCATCCCACACTGGTTCAACCGACAGTTCCATTTCAACTTCTACGGCTGCTTCTACATCTGCGCGCGTTAATGTCAAGGCAAACAAGGACGGACTTGGTAAACCTGCTTCCAAATAATCATGTAAGTTGTTTAGAAAAAAATACGTTTTTTAAAACAATGTCTCTTGTTTCTGTAGACTTAAGCATATTTTTTACTGGCTAGACAATGGACCATCCCCTGGATACGACCGGCTCAACATTAATCTTTTCTTTAAATTGTTTCCTTGTATCTGATTTTTTCTCTCTATATAAATAAATTTGCAAAATTCAATTTTCAATCAGTCTTGCCCTGCTAGTCGATCTAGTAACATGAACTACCAAGTACATTTTCATAAACGTTTTAAATCAAGCTGCGTATTAAGCACCCCACCAGTCTGCATAATTATTATTTTTGGGAGTAGCCTACAAGGAAGGTTCTGTCTAAAGTGTATTTTGCACGGGTCGACTATTCAACAAGCTGAAATACAACATCAGCATATACTTAACATTGAAGAAGCAGGACGCTTTCTAAGCTGTAAAGATTACTACTGTGATAATTGTAGGCTTCCTCTTATATCAGCATACTACAGATTTTACTTGCATGAGCATCAAGCAAGAACAAGAGTACCACGCATTTCGTGTAAAGCTAATTAAGCGTCTTGTTAATAATGGATAGATTGTATAAAAAATTTGAGAATCATCATCTTTCCTCACCACCAGTTTGCGTAATTTTGATTTGGGGACAAGTACCAACTCATGGATCATGCTGCAAGAGTTGTATATTACAGCGTGACCAGGAAGTATCTGATGTTTTTGTGATTCATCGTCATTTGTATACTCTGGAAGACGTTGGTCGTTTCTTCACAGACCGGTGGTTTACTTGTGCATTTTGTTATCGGTCTGTGGGTGTGGCATACAAACACATTTTTACAAGTTCTTGCATGAGTGAAGAGCAGCAAGTCGATTTTGAGAATTACAAGGCTGCGATTCGTGACTATCTTAGGCAGTCACGTAAGCACTGTCCAATCGAAATGAGTAGTCGCCTCTATTGGAAAAACTATGGTGAATTGAAGCAGGATAGACAGAATTTTCTAGCATAATTCTGAGTATAAAAAACCTGTACTTTATTCAACCTCTTTGTCATTCTTCATCAAAATGCCGCCAAACTACATTCCCTTTTCTAGCCCTTCTCAACTTCGTCGTTTACCAATCTGTGCATTTTTACTTTACGCGGAGGATCCTGGCAAAGGATCAGTGTGTCATAAATGTATTCACAAGTACAACTACTTGTTTTCCTTGACTGACGTTCATATTGAGCATCGACATTTTATTAACAGAGAGGACATTGGATATTTTTGGACCAACTCAACTTACGTTTGCCATTTTTGTAATCTGCCTGTAATAACTACACTTATTACGTTACCTTCATCTTTACTGTGTGATAGCAAAAAAGAGATGAGTATGATGGAATCCTTCAAGGCAGGACTCATGTCCTGGTACGAACGACAAGCAGCGCGATAACTTTCGTATAAAAACCCAGAGATCATTTCATTGTCATACTCATTGTGCTTTCAACTATCATAATGGACTCGATATCTCCACCAGGATCGCGCCCCCCTTCTCCACTTTTTCAACCATCTCCTGAATCACCAACATTTTCGTCTCTTCCTGAACAATCACGTCAGACGTCATCTCGACCACCATCGCCCTTTTTGGATCAATGTTTGGGTCTTGAGCTACCGTCACCAGAATCACCAATTCGATTTAATTCTCCACCTGCCTCCCCAGCAGAATCGACTCTTCCACCTTCACCACCACCACCTGAAGGTCCAGTGCCAGAAAAGTACCACGAGTATACAAAAAGCGAGCAACTTGCAACCCTTCCGGTATGTCTACTTCTGGCATGGGCTTGGTCCGACCTGTATGGACGTGTTTGTAGAAAATGCGTAGCAACCAAGTCACAAATTGTCACAAATACTGCCAACAGTGACCATGTCCATTTGTCATCAATGTCAGAAGTTGGTTCGTTTTGTTCGGCTCGAGAATACTTTTGTGGCTTTTGCCACTTGCCACTAATTATTGGTGTCAAATCTATAATATGTAGTTACGATTGTATGTCTAACGAACAAAAACTTGATTTTTCAGCATTTCATAATGCTTTAAAGCATTTTCATTCACAACTGACTCATGCCGTAGGAACTCAACCACCAGAATTGAGTGATTCACTTTTATTAAAAAATGATTTTGTTTATGACTCAAACTATGATGACTTGTCTCTTAATACGTTTTTGTAAAAATAAAAATTCTTTTGTGGTATATAAACCCTTGCTTGATTTGCAATGTTGTGTCATTTGCTTGTTTTATTCTGAAGTAATACTATGGCGAAACTCTTTCTACCCTTTTTTGGACCATTCCATTTTGCAGACTTGCCTGTCTGCTTCCTTCAACTGTGGGGTCTTAGTAGGATTCAAGGCGCCCTTTGTCACAAATGCATTGCCAAAACAGAGTTTGACTTTGAAGACGTTATCATCACTCATCACGATCTTCAAACTCGCGATGAGGCGTACGATTTTTTCGTTGATGAAGCAAGTACTTGTGACCGATGTGGGCGTTACAGCATAATCGGATGGAAACCATTTGCTGAACCTTGTTTCACTGCAGAACAAAGGCAGGATTGGGAAAATTACAAGGACGCCATGGAGGCGTACTTGTTTGCTGAAGATCGATCAACTCTTGAGTATGTAAAGCTACCTACATCCATATATAAACCTGTGAACATGTAAACATTCTCCACTCGCCTCCTGTCATCCAACGTATCATGTCTACTCGTTATACTCGTTTTACTTCGCCCGAAGCACTGTCAGCGATGCCGACTTGTGTAATTGGTTTCCATGCTGCTGTTGTTCAACCTGAATCCGGTCAACTTACTCTACAATGTTTTTCTTGTGCTGTTAACCATACTGGACCTATTTTTAATCCAAAATTATTTGAACATCACCTTGAACCCACTGACAGTTTTTTTGATTACGTTAGAAACGATTTTTGTACTTCATGCCAGGGATCCTTTATTCTGGGCACTCGGGCATACGACATTGAATGTACTAAGACACCTGAGCAAGTCCAAGCATTACTGGACTTGCAAACTGAACTGTATATGTATTTTTCTTCGTCATACCGATCATCAATAGCATTTGTCTCATTTCCTGAAACACTTTTTGAGTAACTATTTTCTTTGTAATCAATAAATTCTGCATTCTGCAAGCAACTATAAAATCACGGTGTGTTGACTTTATTCTTTGCCATTTGAGTCTTGGGTACGTTTCATCCAACATCTTGTCTCATCATGGCACCAATTTATCATCGTTTTACTGGACCAGAGAATCTTGTGGAAACTCCGGTTTGCGTTTTCAGGATTTGTTCCCTGGTACCCGGTGGAAGGCTATGCTGTTTTTCGTGCATCGTAGCAAATAAGACATGGCCGGTTTTAGCTACAAGCATTACTCAGGATCACTTGTTTAATCCATTGGGTGTTGCTCAATATCTGGAGGAATGTCTTGTTTGTACGCAGTGTCACAAGCCTGTCATCCATGCGTATTATCATTATCCTCAAGGTACTACTTGTGAATGGACCCAGGAACAAAAACTGCAATATAAGCAATTTCGTTTGCAAATTGCTGTGTACTTATCAGTACAAGATCGACGCAATATGCCCGAACTTGATCTGCCCTCTGTTTTCTTTTAAACATTTTTTCATGTTCTTGTAAAATTTTACTGTAATACATAATTGGATTTTTCTTTGAGCAAGTACAAAACTTTTTTTTCTTACGTTTATTTTGGTATCATGGTATCGCATATTTATACAGCATCAATATTTCTAAGGAACTGCATAACATTACTTGTGTTGTACTTGGGGTTACATTTTTATGGGCATGGGGCCATACTTTTTTCGGCTATATGTGATTTTAGTAAATTGTTGAACTTTTGCTGCAACTTGTTTCGGTTTGAGCGATTTTGATTTTTAGGGGAAGGGGGCCTTGCTTTTTTCGGCTGCAAGGTTTTTGGTAACTGGTTGAACTTTTTTTCGGGGTTGCGGGATATTGATTTTTTAAGGGAAGGAGGCCAACTTTTTTTGGTTTAGTTGTGTTTATCTCAGACCGTTTTTACTGATTATTTTACTACAAGATTGCATAGGGAATATTTTGCAAAAAATCCAAGTTTGTCATTCCTACAACATCATGCCTCTGAAATATTTTTCTGCAGCGACAGTTGCTGTTGTCCGCTGACCGACTGCTTTGGTAATGCAACAAATTATTTTTGGCCATTCCAAACTCTTGTTTTCAAAAACCTTTCGCTCTTATCCCAATAACAATGCAGTGTCTTGTTATTGCATGCATCATTTTTGCGCGTACCACCACTCTCGTTTTCAAAAAGGTACATTGCTGTTATCCCAAAAAATAGTGCATTTTTTGATCATGTAAGTATGTAACCTCATTGCTGTTATCCCAATCATAATGCATTGATCATGTATTGAACAACTTTTTTTGCTTCCTTCTTGCTGGCTTGCTATGAGCAGAACGTTTTTTCCACTTACCCAAAAAACTTGTTTTGCGTGCATCTTTTTTCCTAGCACACAGCCTCACACGCATTTTTTTAGCCCACTTTGCATTACGTACTATATGAGTCATATAATATGACATCTTTTTGCCATTTTGCAAATGCTAATATTCAAAACACTTTGTTCATCAAGCTTCACATTGGTTTTCTTGCCCCTTATCCGTGTTGCCCATTCACCTGTAGTAGTACTACAAGAAAATGGCCATAGCCCCTACCACCTATGGCCATTTTACTAATTAATTAGGCTACTAATCACGGTTTTTTTCTCTTATGGAGATTAATTTTGTAAGCTGCGGGCTTACCAGTACTACTACTACATCTAATATAAATAACTTTAGTAGTACGGATTGCGGTCCGACGGTTATAAAATCGACAGGTAAAACACAAAATGTCATTTTAATATAAACACGTACATATTTAAACGAATCTTCCGCTCCATTTTAATATTGTATTTAATACAAATATCAATTTTGACCATTGGTAACAAATACAGCAATATGTTAAACCTATACTACCCTAGTAAAGTACCTTTGGTTGCGCGCAGCAATATTTATCGAAAATTCAGTTCTACATTGACCTGAAGCTCTTGATTCGGAGCAAAATAGTAAAAGCAAATACAGGCTCCTCCATACATACAATAACAAAACCTCTGTATTTAAAATAATTCATTTTCAAAAACATTAGCCTTGCCTGTAAAACAAAACCAAAACTGTGTAACAATCTGTGAATTAATTTCTATACATATTGTTACAATTGCGAGAAACCGAGACAACTGGATTTCCCAAGTATAACACCCTGGACCTAGATTCAAATAAAAACCTCTAGTTACATTACCAAGTTTGTTGTATTTTTAAGAGCAAAGACTACAAACGCTTTCGTGTAACGAAACAATATGTTAGTTCAAATAAAAAAATTTAAAAACTTTTTTGATATAATAGCTGCGTTGCAAGTACTTTATTGCACAACAGTCAAACAATTAAAAACTACCAATTTTGCAGTGTTTTAGTTATTTAGGTGCCTAGGGTACAACTATCGTATCTAATGCGAAGCAAGAGACCAATTCTATTTAAACCCGGGCTCACTTACAGCTTCATAAAAAAATAAGTAATGAAGTGGTTTAGAGCTGTGTCGTAACAACCAACTTAACAAAAGAGCGTAGAGTAGTTTTAAAAAGTAATTGATAACGATGTAAGAAAAACCAGAATAAATAATTTGCCGATTAAAATATTTTGTCTCAAACTTCAACTGCTTAATCTGTCCACTCTACTTCATAAATGCGATTGTTGCCGGTGCATTGACATCCCTTTAAAATATTAGCGAGTAAACATAAATAATCTAGATAAAAGCTACTTAAACTTTAAACAACTTAAACGAAATATATTATATTTTTACCACAAACTTTTTTATTTTAGGCTGAGCTACAGATAGTAGTAGTACAGATAGTATTACAGTGTGTCGGACATAGTTTTATGCAAACAAAACCATTGAAACCATAAGTGCATTTTTATCCAACCTCGCTTCTTTCCTAAACATTCCCAAGTTGCTTCAGCATTCAATCAAATCCTAATGTTTCAGGTCAGCGTCTGTGGCGCCTTTCCAATTCTAACTCCCAATCATTATACTCCACTCTTCTTAACTTTGGAAACAGTGTCCAAATGTTTGAGTTGATTAAATTATTACGAAACCCGTAAAACTTAACGGCGTTTTCAGTTTCCAAGGCAGATTGCAATCTTGGCTGAAATTCAACGTTACTATTGTCCATTTTTACGTACACAGTCAGGCAGCTCAGGGATAGCTTACACGCCAGCAAAAAATCCAGCGGTGTAATGTACTCAGTTTGCAATGTGAAAGATTCCAGTTTTGAGAGCTCTAAAGCAGGCAATTCCAGATCCACTTCTTCAAGCAAAAACAAAGTCAGTTCTTTCAGCGATTCACCGCATTTATTTTTCAAAAGTTTGAAAAAGGCAGTCGCTTGGAATGAAGTAAAAACTGATGCAGAGAGTTTTCTTAAAGGCCAAAGAAATTCAAAATTCTCGATCTGTCGAAGCTGCATTTCTCCTCGTATACCTATTGAAAGCTGTTCCAGCTCCGGTAACGTTTCCTGGCAGAGAATATCGTTGCCTCTTGGGTTCCAAGAATGTGCAGCAAGCATTTTCACGTGTCGATTTGGTTTCAGTAAGCCATTAAAAATTGGAGTTGGAGCATAGAAAAAACGAATGTACTGTAAATGCTCTAACTTTGGAAATGGATGGGCCTCCACTTGTAGTTTCAAATCTTGTAGAACCAAATCTGACCAGTCAGGATGATGTGAACAACTCAGCGATAGTGTTTTGAGGTTGGGCATTAACTCCAGCATTTCCCTCAAGTGTTGATAATGGGGCAACGCATTACCTAGAATTGCGTCACTGCATACAATTATCAAGAAATACCAAGTTTGGTGTCCGTACACACGAAAAAGTTGCAAAATTTGTTCACGAGTAAGCAGGTTATCACCTTCCGGACCCAATCTATCGCCATATTCAATTTGAACTTTTCTGCAAATAAAAGGATTTCTGTTTGCGCCAGCATGGGTTTCGTCAAAACGACGTCTAAATGATTCAACATGTTCCCGGGTCCGAAAGTACTGGTAATAAAATTTAAATAGATGCGAAGGGATGATGCCAAGGGATTCGGCATCTCGCAGCTAATAGAAATGTTGACCGTTGTGCAAAACTGCAGCTACACCCTTCTCCCAAGGGCGACAAATCGTGCGACATTTTATCATAACCTGTCGGAGTACTTTGGGATATTTTTGCAGCTGCACATACAAAACTTTTGCCACCTCCGGAAATAAAGTTTGCACTCGTATATGTTCGCATTGTTGCTTGAAGTACGGTGAGCTTTTGCACAATTGAAGTCAAACCATTTATTTTGGGCAAAATTGCATCACTTTTCAAATGTGGTCATAACTTTCTTTCAAGTCCATATTTCGAAAAACTGAGAAATACGATCCTAGAGTTTTGCATGTGCTTTAATTTGGTATATCAACTAGACAGTTGGGATAAAGCAGACGGAAACAGCATTCGGTCACTTTTGGCACGTTGGATTCTGTCAAGGTTGGAATACTTGTCCATACATTTTTCCACATATCTCTGCCATGGAACGGAATTTTTTCTTGCGGTTTATTTTTTTGAAACAAGCATTAAAAAAATTAGGATGGCCCTCCCGGCGATTTTCCTGATTTGGATGGACACAAAAGTTATACTCAAAAAACTTTAAAAATCCTTGTATTCCTCAAATACCATAAAATGGTCACTTTTGGTCATCAATTTTCCAGTGATGTCGTCACCCTGGAACCAAAGTAATACTATTTTTGAAATCGCAATTCAAGAAGGTACGTATACACCAATTTTGACGAAATGCTCAAAAAAATGGTAAAAACACCAAAACTCCTTCTCCATATATTTTCTCCAAAATAGTTCTCCAAATCTGAAATAAAAATTATTTTATCAACAAAATTGTAAATAATATGTCTTATCACAACTTCAAAAAATTAGCTGACAATTTCTTACTTCTGCTGGGAAAATAGACAAGAGCTGCACCTTGTCGGGTTTCTGTTCTTGAAAATACTCCATCTTGTGATTCCAATTTGTATTAGCTCTTTTTAATCACTAAATGGGGATACTTGTTTTCGTTTTACAGACATTTTGAAATGATTTACACGTAAAAATTCAATATTCTAATATAATCAGCAAAAATAAAACACGATCTAATGCACTTTGTTTCACATAAAACTGCCTACTGTTAAATTTTCCGCCTATAGCATCTTTGTTTTTCTTTAGTAAATCAAAACGTTGTAATTGTCACCACAGAAATTCTGTATATGAATTTGCTTGATTTCTGGAAACAAACTGATTTCATTTTCTAAAGTAAAGGCGAAACATATTGTATACTTACGCATTAAAATATTCAAGTGTATGTTAGGTACATGCGCACAAAAACTTTGCCTATATTTTTCTTCTTTAGAACAAACTGGATTCTTTTGTGCTGTAAAAGATGAAAGCCAGATGCCAGGTTAATCCTTTTTTTGTATAAAGTGGTTGTGAACATTTTCTTCGTAAAGATACGTGCATCAACATTTTTGTAATTTTTTAGTTAATCTCATGTTGTTTCTGAACACTGAGTTTACTCGGATTTACGGATTTTCAAGGGATGCATAGCATGGAAAAGTATCGGAATTTATGTACCTAACATTTTTTTTACGAAACCTTACCATGTTGGAAATCCGCATACTTCGGCAGAAAGAAGGGATAATAGGCACATTAAAGCAATACGCCATAACCTTTGTAAACTGTCGGTTTAGAACAGCAGGCCTTTGCATTAGAATAGCAACTGCGTGTACTTTTTCGGCTTTCTTGGATTTAAGCTTCTTACATTTCTATCCAAAAACCCAAATGATAATTCATCATTGACCTTTTCTAATACGAATTACCAATCATACGTTGTACCCAATTTGCTTTGGAGGTACACTTTTCATATGTACCAAACGTTGTATGAATAGACCCCTTCTTTAAAAAAGCAGGTACATTTATTTCTAGGGTTACCATTGGACAAATGCATTGCTTTTAGCTTTATATAGGCGCAAAGGCAAGTTTTAATTTCAAAAGAAACTACTTATGCATTATGTATTTAAGATTTGTATGTTGTTCTGATTTTCTCAGAACCAGGGTGTGAGATTTTATTTGAAGTTATTAAATTTTCATGTGCACTGCATCATAAAACAGAATTTAAATCTGAAGAAAGGATTAGGATTCCTGTTCAAAGGTACAACCCAACCCATTTTTCTGCATTTTATATATTTCTTATTAAGCTGAGAGCTTACACGACTCAAATGAAATGAATTCACTGGGCAGTCGAACAAAATACAGGTATACGTATTAGTATTTTTGTACGGTTACCTTAATCTCAGTACACGGCTTATATTAAGTAAAGTTGTTAGTAAAGTTATCAATCATTTCCAAAACAAACGCTAGAAGGATGGTCATTACAAACGCATTTATTTTGTAAGCTTCGTGCTTTTGCAACAATTGCTACCTATTGATTGCAGTGTAATTTTCAGGGTAATTCCTTTAACTTTGTTGTCGATTATTTCTATTTCCATGGTAGTGAACATAATGCATATTTTTAAAAGCAATTCCAACAAAAACAGAACTGAATTAATGTTGACTTTGAACATTTGCGTGTGAAATCGCTCCCTGTTTGTATTGCGTGATATCCTGATAGCCGGAATTATTAATTCATCCACATTGCATTTTTGCTGCATTCTTCTGGAAGCAGCTAAACTTCAAACGCTTAAAACGTCCTTACTTTAGCTTTATATAACGCAAAAGGCCTATGCAACTAAGGGCAACAGTTTTGACCTCCCAGTTTATTGCTGACTCCGATAGTTTTTAAAGCTCTAAAATTTTGCAATTCTGCGATTCATAAGCAGTTCTGAAAACGCTTGACTAGGACATAACACTGAGAAAAAACTGGAGTGGTATCTTTCCAAAATTATGAATTATCATACATATTCTGCTAAAGTATCACCCATTGGCTCTAATTAGAGGTATTTTGATATTGACACGACCAGGTGTGTAATTTTAGAAAGATACCACTCCAGGTTTTTCTCAGTTTTATCGCCTAGTCAAGCGCCTTCAGAATTGCTATTAAAATGAAAATCAAAGGTAGGCCCGGGGGTCAAATGTAGGCTTGAATTAGGGGTGCTTTTGGGGGTTCTCGAACAGCCCCTCCAAAGTTAGAGCTTAATAACTTTTCTAAATAATGACATTTTGTCCTGATTTTTTCTGCGATAGAATGCTTAGAAATTCCTCTTTTAAAATAGTTATTAACTTTGAACGTTGGTGTGTAGTGGAAGCTACAACAATTTAGAAGAAAGTTGTTCCGAAAAAACACCTCCATGTTTGACCTACCACAACTTTGACGTTTGCAAGACGACCACTCCAGTATGTACTGAAAAACATCCTCATTTAACGCTCCTTTGAAAATGCTATAACCATCAAAAATCAAAAGTGGGCGCGATGGGTAGCCACGACTTTGAAAAAAGGATGTTTACTATGGAGCCTTATGGGAGCTAAAATTACAAACTCGTTCATATCTCGACAACGTTAAGAAATAATGACATACTTCAAATTGCAACATTGTAGAGCTTTAAAAACTCTATCGGAGTCAGCAATAAACTGGGAGGTCAAAATTGTTGCCCTTAGGTTGCATAGTCCTCTGTTGCGTTAGTATAACCTTGACATTCCTTATCTACCTATGCATGCAAATTCTTGTTTCCAGCTAGTATTGAAACATGCCAACTTGGATTTGGCGCAGCGGTTGTCAATGCAGCTTAAAAGTAAAACACGCCAGATTAGTATATTCCCAGCAAATGCTGTAAGTAAATATACTTTCCAAATTTTACTTTACTAACCTCACGTTACATTTGAGATGGATTATGTTAACGCAATATTTAAACCAACATAATATAGAAAAATGAATAAATTAAATACTTTACGAATATATTGTATTATATTAGCATTTTAGGGCATATTTAAGCGAATCTAAATATTCTAGAAGCCGGTAGTTCGATCAACGGTTTTGCTGTTCTATCATTGCAAACACGTGCGATGAACACAAACTATTTTTAAATATCAGAAACAGACAAGTATATTGGATCAAAACAAAATCTATTGAATTAGGCATTCGTGTTTGTATAACAGAATTTAGTTTATAAAAAGTAAACCAAATAAGCGTATACATACCCAACATACTTAAATATTTTACTTTTTAATTGATAACGCTAGCAATTATTGAATATCATTCTAGAAAAGAAGGTTGTACAAGTATATTTGCAATTCAAATAACTCCACTATATTAATTTTGCTCTCATTTTGAACATAGTACTAACAATGCAGTAGCAATATCCCCAATAATTAATAGTAGATTATCAAATATTTGTACACAGATTCTTTTTTATACAAAAATATAAACTTGTATTAACATTTAAATCGTGTCATCTAAAACAGAACAGAACAAATTGATTTTACAAGGCAAAACATAACCAATTCAGATAAAGTAACCAAAGTATGTCATGGTTTTATCCACACGTTTTGCAACATTAGACAATGTCATACGACTATACATTAACGAACATATTGATATTAAACGGTAAATGAATTTTCAAGCAACTTCGCATTCTCAAGCTCCTTCAGCATCTAGTCAAAACTCCAAGTTGCATCAACACCATTTATATCTAGTAAATAAGCTAGTCTCAAACTGCAGTAATTCCAAATAGCAACTATAACATTAAATTAAATTTAAGTTAGAACTAAATATGCCTTCCCACAAAACAGAAACACTAAAAGTACAAAGCTTTTAAAATATTTTCATGTAAACACTTTCATATTATATATTATCCACAAACAGCAGAACATAAATAATCTTGAAAAAAATTACAAAAGCTTTAGACAACTTAACCGAAATATATAATAGTTTTAATCTCAAACTTTTATATTTCAAATTAGGCTTACGCAGTACTAAAACCTTGTCAAACATAGCTTTGTGCAAACATACATGTCAATCATAAGACGCAAAAAGATTTTATTCAACTCCTCTCCTTCTTTAAACTTTCTCAAGTTGCTTCAGCATCCAATCAAATCTTCTTGTTGCAGGTCTGTGGCGCCTCTCTAATGTTAACTCCCTATCATTATACTCTACGCTCCTTAACTTTGGAAATAGTGTCCAAATGTTTGAGTAAATCAAGTTATTACGAAAACCGTAAAACCTAACGGCGTTTTCATTTTCCAAAGCAGACTGCAACCTAGGCTGAAAATTAGGGTCACCACTAGAGGCTTTCACGTAGATATTCAGACTGCTGAGGGATAGCTTACAACCCAGCAAAAAATCTAGCGGTGTAAAAAACTTGGTTTGCAAAGTGAAAGCCACCAGTTTTGACAACTCTAAGGCTGGGATTATCAGATGTTCGTCTCCATCCAAAAACAATGTCAGTTTAGTCAGCGATTCAGCCCATTTATTTTTCAAAAGTCTAAACAGGTCATCCACCCGTATTGAGTCCGTAACTGATGCAGAGAGCTTTTTCAATGGCCACTCAAAGGCCAAACGCTCCAGCTGTTGTAACTGTCTTTCTCTTTGTAAGCGTATTGAAAGCTGTTCCAAACCCGGAAGCATTTCCCGGAACAGAATATTGTTGCCTGTTGAGTTCCTTGAGAGCAATGCAAGCATTCTTACGTGTCGATTTTGCTGAAGCAAACCATCAAAAATCGGAGATGGAACGCTAGAACAGTGAATATACTGCAAATGTTTCAATTTTGGAAATGGATGGGCCTTCACTTGCAGCTGCACGTCTTCCAGATCCAATTCTGATAAATTGCGGAATTGTGAACCAATCAGTGTAAGAGTTCTTAGGTTGGGCATTAGTTCCAGCACTTCCCTCAAATTGTTGAAATAGCGCAACGTATTAGGAAAAACTTCATCAGTGGATACATTTAACACGCCATACCATATATGGCGTCCGTAGACACGTAAAAGTTGCAAAATTTGTTCAAAATGAAATCTGATATCTGTACCAGGTCTATCGCCACACTCAATCAAAACTCTTCTACAAACAAACGGGCTTCTTTTTGTGCCAGCATGGGTTTCGTCAAAACGGCGTCTAAATGATTCAACATGTTCCCGGGTTCGAAAGATCTCCATATAGTATTCGAATGGAAACGGCAAAAGGATGCCAAGGTATTCAGCTTCCTTTAGCCTATAACAATGTTGACTATTTTGAACGCTATGCAGAACGTCATCTACGCCCTTCTGCCAAGTGCGACAAACCATGCGGCACTTGGTCATTACCTGCTGGGGCACCATGGGATATTTTTGCAGGTGCGCGTATAAAAGTTTTGCTACCTCTGGAAACAAGGTTCGCACTCGCAAATGTTTGCACAGTTGCTTGAAATAAGGTGAACTTTCGCTTAGATGAAAGTAATCTGCTGCATCGTGCACTCCTTCTACAATTATTTTCCAAATCTAAAATATAAGAATTTATTGTTAACACAAAACTTTATACAAAATGCAATCTAAAAGCTTGAACAGTTTATTAAATAGTTCTTACTTCTTCGGGGAAAATCAACAGGAGTTGCACCGCATCTGGTTTTTGTTGCTGATGACACTCCATCTTGGCTTTTAAATTTGTATGGCTTCTGTTGTAATTAGCGTACGTTCATTGTATTGTATACAGAAAACTTTTCACCAATTTTTACATACTATTCAAGCTATACATTCCAAAAACATAAAACACAAGTTTTAATGTATTTTGCTTGGAATAAAACTGCCTGCGGTTAATTTTGCTGCCTCAACAAATTTTATATTTCTTTTGTAGTTAGAATTGTTTTATTCTGTACGAACAGAGCAGCGCAAAAACCCTGCGCATTGCTTGACATCTCGAAACAAAATGAAGGCACTTTTTAGAGTAAAAATGAAGCTTGTGATAAGCTGTGAGAATATCAGTATGTTTGTTAGAGAATGTTCAATGTAAATACATTACAGACAAAACTTCTAATTAGCTACATACACGGGTGCAAAATTGAAAACTGTTAGGTACCCTAGATTCCGGCTACACCCAAATACGATATTGCCAGTTGCCAGAAATTGAAAGCCCTTTATTCTCAAAGTAGCTTTGACAGGGTTTATTCTTCTTTGATTAATTTGTAATGTGTGAACTTTAGATACTAAGCTGATACTAGGTGCTTTTTGAAAAAAGCAGCAGAGGAGTTTGGAAAAAATGGTGAGTTCAATTCTATTTAAAACTATTGTTCTTGAAAATGGAGCCAAACTTTTCAAAGAGTGTCTGATACCAGAACAATGGCAGTTTCTGAGGAGAAAACGACATGGGATTTCGCTCTTGGAAGCAAAGCCTCACGAACAACAAATTTGTGAGTATTACATTGTCAAGTATGGTGAGTTTAAAAGGTAGGCGGTTTAAAACCAAGGCAAAATTCATGGAAGAGGTATTTATGCAGTATGCATTAAGTTTGGCAGTTAAAACAATTTTTGGTTCAGCCGAATGCATTTTTTGAATAGTTTTCAAATTTATAACAAAAAAGGGATTAAGATGAAAATATTACAGTTGTACTGAATAATATGAGTTGTGGAGTTGCCAAAGCTGTAAATGGAACATATTTACGATTACAATTTCATACTTCATTATACACTGCCACCTTCCGCACTCTCTTTTATAAATTATAGCAAATAAAATTTAAAAAACTAAAGAGTCAGATAGAAGTATGATTCAAATCCATAATTTTGATTGTTTTATGCTTGGTTATGAATAGCTATTATAATTTTTGCAAACTTGGGTGCACTTAAAAATTTATTAGTAGGAAAAACCTTGTTAATTAGATCATGTTAACACGTACATACCAAAATACAATTATACGACATGGCAAAACGAAAATTTTAACCAGTTTTTTTAATTACAATTTTCAATAAGTTTTTTTAATTTGATATATTTTATAATTCCTATCATTATGATATTTCTCTTTTAAATAATTTTCACCAAAAGGATTGGTTGCACAAAATATGCTTTAAACACGTTAGATCAGTACAAATACGCTATCTGCTGAGTTGCTCGCACTCATTGACATCCTTTTTAACGATGCTTTTTGTTGCTTAACATCTCTTTGAACTTTAGAGAGTATATGGACTCCAAAACAATTTAAACAATTTGATATTTATAATCCAACTTCAGTTTAAAAAGCTCTTTGTCAAATTTAACTGTTTAGTAAATAAACTGTTCGATAAATTATTGTGATATGAGCAATGAAAACTCAAAATGGACAAGAGTAGACTTTATATCAGATTGATAGCTAATGCCTTCTGCGCAAACAGACCACATGCATTCGTAAGAAAAATTCCTGGTTTTGAATCGTTTTTGTCGCTAATAGTTGAAGCTGAATTTATAATAGCCAGCATACTTAAGAGCGTAATCAAAAACCCCGCAAGCACTAACAATGCGTCCATGTTTGGTAAGGATTTAAAATCTGTGCACAAAATGCATTCAGAAAATGATTTATGTATATTTCATCATGAAATTTTGAAACATTGAAGTTGTATGCATATGCTCTAATAGTGTCAAAGTCCACAGTAAGCAATGCCTGTATCAGTCGGAAGGATTGAAACGGCCTGGAGAGCTAATATACTTCATTGTAAAAAATTCCATCCGGAAAAAAGATACTGTGTTTGACAAATCAATAAAAAGAAGCCCGTTCAGCATGCATAACATGCCATGTGCTAACACACTTTCCTGCAACTTTCAAAGTATCTCAGCACTAATGGTACGGAGCAAAACAATGATACAAAATTTGCTAAAACAAAAAGGAATCTGCAGTTTCTTGTTGCACACAAGAAATAAAGGCAGACGTAAGGCCAAGTCAATTGCTAGGTTTAAATTACGTCACATTAAAATTAAATTGTAAAAGTTATGGTAATATTCCAATCAATACAATTACAAAAGTAAATACTTTTATTACCCTACGAAACAAATAAAGTACATTAACAAGTATGGCATTTGCTAAGTAACAAAATACTAAATGCCTTATCGTGTTACTCCAATTATAATATGAATAATTGCGAACTCTAATAGTTGAGCAGGTTTCAGGCTAAATTAACCACTTCGTTATTCTGTCATTTAAATCTGTGTGAATAAAAACAATTTTCAAATGTTAGAAACAGGTAAAATTTTTGAATCTATGTCTAGTCTAGTAAAGCGTGCATATTCATTTCTTGTCAAACCTCAATTTAAATGAATTATAATAAAAACCCATGAATCTACTCATGTTTAATTATATCCAAACTGTATGGTTACATTACAATCAAAGTTTGTTTTAAAATCTATATATCTAAGAAGCAAATTTAAAAAACACGATCGTCATTTAAAAATTAAACTAACGTACTATTTAGACAGTAACTCCAGTAATACTAAAAAGAAACTATTATTATTATCCTAGTATAGTTTGCCACATAAACATGGATTAAAAGTGCAAAGCTTTCAAAATATTTTCATCTAAGCACTTTCGTACTATATATGCTGCATAGTACAACAGAAAATCAACAATTTAAAAAATGTGTCGATCAGAGCAAACAAGCATGTAAATAATAAACTGTTTATAGTTTTTTATCCAATTACTCTCCTTCTCTAAGCAATATCAAGTTGATTCAGCATCCAGTCAAATCTCCGTGTTACAGGTTGCTCTTGTCCCTCCATTCTTAGCTCGCTACTATTGTACTCCACGCTCCGTAGTTTTGGAAATAGTGTCCAAATGTTTGAGTTAATTAAATTATTACGAAAACCATAAAACTTAACCATGTTTTCCGTCTCTAAATCAGATTGCAATCTTGACTGAAACTCAACGTCGTTATAGTTGACTGCTACGTCTACAGTCAGGCTGCTCAGGGATTGCTTACACGCCAACAAAAAATCCAGCGGTGTAAAGAACTCGGTTTTCAATGTGAAAGTTTTGAGTTTTGGTAGCTCTAAACCTGGCATATCCAGATGTTCATCTCCATTCAAAACCAATGTTAGTTCAATGAGCGACCCGCCCCATTTATTTTTCAAAAGTCTGAACAAGTCACCCATTCCTATTGACTCTGCAACTGATACAGAAAGTTTCTTTAATGGCCAAACAAAGGCCAAACTCTCCAGCTGCCGAAGCTGTCTTTCCCTTTGTAAATGTATCGAAAGCTGTTGCAACTCCGGCAACGCTTCCCGGTAAAGAATATTATTACTGCTAGAGTTCCAAGAGAGCGCAGCCAGCAATTTTATATGCCGATTGGGTTGCAGTAATCCATCAAAAATCGGTGTTGGAGCGCTCAAAATATGAATGTACTGTAAATGCTTCAATTTTGGAAATGGATGGGCTTCAACTTGCAACTCCATATCTTCCTGACCCAATTCTGACAAGTGATTTAAGTGTTCACAGTTCAGAGTAAGAGATTTGAGGTTAGGCATTAGCTCCAACATTTCCTTCAAACTTTTGTAATGGTGGAACGTATAACGAAAAGCACCGTTAATGGTGAGGATTATCAAGCAATGCCAAATTTGGTGTCCATACACACGCAAAAGTTGCAAAAGTTGTTGAATAAAAAGTCTGACATCCGGATCTGCCCTATGGCCACATTCAATTTTGACTCTTCTGCAAACAAACGGATTTCTGTTTGTGTCAGCATGGGTTTCCTCAAAACGGCGTCTAAATGATTCAACATCTTCTAGAAGTCGAAAGCATTCCGTATAATACTCAAATTGGGGCGATGGTATGTCGCGTCCGGGAAAGGGAAATTCCGCCTCCTTTAATTTAAAACAATTTTGATCATTATGCAAAACGTCATCCACGCCCTTCTGCCAAGTTCGACAAACCGTTCGGCATTTTGACATCATCTGTTTTAGCGCCGTGGGATAGTTTTGCAGCTCCGCATATAAAACTTCTGCCACCTCCGGAAACAGAGCGCGCACTCGCAAATGTTTACACAGTTCAATGAAATCGGGTGAGCTTTCGCACAGATGATAATAGTCTGCGGCATCTTGCAATTTTTCAAAAATTACTCTCCAAATCTGAAATTAAAACATTGAGGAAGCAATGAGTACAGTATTTTATATTAAAATAAAAGATTAGGTAAATATTCCTTACTTCTTCTGGAAAGGTCGACAAAAGCAGCACAGCATCTGGTTGTCGTTCTTGAAGAAACTCCATTTCCTGCCTCAAATTTGTAATGCTTTTAATTGTTAATTATTATACGTTGTTTATTTTTAACTTACAGAAAATTTTCCATAGACTTCCAACTACCAATTTACTATTCAAGCTATAGAGTCAACAAACACATAACACGAGTTTTATTGAATTTTGCTTGGAACAAAACCGTCTCCACTTAAATGGGCTATCTCAAAAACTTTTAAAGATAACCTAAATAAACTTAAACTTTGTTAAATAAAAACGCTTTGATTATTCTGGACGAACAGATCAGCACAGATATTCTGCAGCTGTTTTACTTCTCGAAACAAAATGAAATCACTTTTAAAGGTACAAGTGAAACATGTATTATGCCTGTTTTTTTAAATATTTGTTAGATGCATTTGTCTAATACAAGACAATACACTTAAAAATGAACATTTACAACACCTTTCTCAATTTAATTCCTGGAAATAGCTTAATCTATTTGCATTGTAGGGGTTTAATGCCAGGTTACTCTTATATTATATTAAGTATACTAGTTTTGAACATTGTCATTGAGAAGAGACTCTCAAACGCTTGTCTGTAATTCCTAGCTTATGCTATATCGTGTCTGAACAATACGTTTTGAGCACTGGTGGCACCAGTCTGGTGAAGTAACCAGTAAAAGGTTCTGGGATTAGGAAAATAGGCTTGCGTATTGGGATTGCAACTGCGTTTACCCTTACGGCTTGCTTGGTTGGATATAAGCTTCTTACATTTCTGAAACCATTTATCAATAACTGAAAGGATTTCTTCTCTAAAAATACAGGTACATTTATTGAGAAAATGTTTTTAAATCGGGTAGTTGGCTGCAGGAATCCTTACACAGTTAATTGCAGTTTTACATAAGCGGCTTTTCCTTCAAAAAGATTTTGATTATTAAGTAGAAAAAAGGATTAAATAAAAAAGGACCATGTGTACGGAAAGCTTGCAAACTGTTCTGATATTTATGTTGAAACAATTTTGGAAGGTGTACTTGGAATTTTACATGTAAGAAGCTTAAATCTTAATGCACAGGACCTTTGCCAAAGGTCTTTTGTTTCAAACTTAAAATACCTAATGGTGATAATGTATTGTTTAATATATGAAATATACGAGAAATAACAAAAACGTTGCTGCACGTAACCTCCCAAAGAAAATGTGCACATCTAGTACTACACAAAAAAGGATTAACCTGGCTTATACTTGCATAGAACAAAATTATACAGTGTGTTCTTTGGAAGAACTCCGTATGGAAAGGTAATACTTTTGAAATGTTCTGCGCATGTACCTAACAAACATTTACCCAATCGTAATGCACAAGTATACCAAATGCTTCGTCCTTACTTTAGAAAATGCGTTCATTTTGTCCACAGAAGTCAAACAAATCACAAAGCTACTGCGGTGACATTTTCAATTCGCATAATTACAACGTTTAAATTTACTATAGAAAAATAAAAATTGCTAAAGCAGCGACGTAGATCGCGAGCAGTTTTCGTCGAAACAAAATGCGCTAAACCCATGTATTATTTTCTTGAATATATTGGAATATTAGAAGTGTACAATTTCGAGGCACAAGATGGAATATTTTCCAAACCAGACACCAGATACGGAACAGCTTTTGGCAATTTTTCCAAAAGAAGTAAGAATTTTTACCTAATTTTTTGAAGTTGCGATAAAATATTTTATTGACCATTTTCTTAATAAACCCGATTTTATTTCAGATCTGGAGAATAATTTTGGAAAAAATACAACATGTAGAATATTTGCATTTGTGCAAAAGCTCACCTTACTTCAAGCAACAATGTGAACATTTACGAGTGCAAACTTTGTTTCCGGAGGTGGCAAAAGTTCTATTTGCGAACTTACAAGAATCTCACAGAGTGCTTTCGCAAATTTTCACAAAGTGCCGTTTGGTTTGTCGCACTTGGCAGAAAGGAGTAGATACAGTTTTGCACAATGATCAAAATTGTTTTAAGCTAGAGGACGCAGGATTTAGATTTGACATTCCTTTTTATACCTATACACTTGAATACTATACAGAGAACTTTCTGACCCAAGAAGATATTGTAACATTTTTACGCCGTTTTGACGATACCTATGCTGGCACTAACAGAAATCCGTTTGTTTGTAGAAGAGTTAGCATTACGTTTGGCGGTAGAACAGATCCGGCAGGCAGACTGGCTATGCCACAAATTTTGCAACTTTTACGTGTGTACGGACACCATATTTGGTATTGCTTGTTAACTGTATTCAGTGACGATATCTCTGGTACTACGTTGCCCTTTCACACACATTTGAGAGAAATGCTGGAGCTAATGCCCAACCTCAAAACTCTTACTTTGAATTTTACGTCAAACATTACATCAGAAATGGGTCTCGAGGATTTGCAAGAGCAAGTGAACGCCAATCCATTTCCAAAATTGAAGCATTTACACTACATTCATTTTTCCCCCAGTGCCCCCACTCCGATTTTTGAAGGTTTACTGCAGCCCAATCGACATATTAAAATGCTTGCAGCGATTGTTTTTGACACTAAGGGCAACAATGTTCTCTTTCGGGAAACGTTGCCGGAACTGCAACAGATTTCGATGATTTTGCAGAGGGAAAGGCATCTTCGACAGCTAGAGAATTTGAATATTGTTTGGCCATTAACAAAACTTTCTGTGTCAGTTGCTGATGATTCAATACGAGTGGGCGACTTGTTCAAACTTTTGAAAAATAAATGGGCTGGATCGCTGACAGAACTGACATTGTTTTTGCATAGAGATGAGCATCTGGAAATGCCAGCTTTAGAGCTACCAAAACTTAAAAGTCTCACAATGCAAACTGAATACTTTGCACCGCTAGATTTTTTGCTGGCGTGTAAGCAATCCCTGAGCAGCCTGACTGTAAACGTGGAAGTTCGTATTAATAGCCCTGTTTTTCAGCCTAGATTGCAATCTGCTTTGGAAAATGAAAAAGCCGTTAGGTTTTACGGTTCTCGTAATAATTTGATTTATTCAAATATTTGGACACTTTTTCCAAAGTTGAGGAGTGTGGAGTACAATGATTTGGAACTTCCAGTGGGGAGTCGCCGCAGACCTGCTACTCGAAGATTTGATTGGATGCTAAAGCAATTTGAGAATGCTTAGAGAAGGAGGGGAGTTGTATATAATCTACTTACATTTTAGTTTTGACATATTTTTATAAATAAAGCTATGTTCGACACACAGTCTAAAATATAAAAGTGTGTGTTTAAAACTATATAATATTTTGGTTAAGTAGTATAAAATTTTTGTAGCTTTTATCTAGATTATTTGTGTTCTGTTGTGCAAGGGTAACATATTATGAAATTGTTGAAATGAAATTATTTTAACCACTTGTACTGTTTGTTTAGATTTATGTGTCAAGCTATCTTTAATTCTAATTTCTATTTAGTGTTCTATTTGGAATTACTAGAATTACAAACTAGCTTCTTGACTAAATGTATGTATAAATGGCGTTCGTGTCCTTGGTTTCCTGCTAGGATCAGATTAATTCCGTTTTTAGAATAAAATCTAAATGTTTGTGTAATCCTGCAGTTTATATACTGTTGAGCATGAATAGGTTAATTTGTTTTAATCTGAAGTTTTTAATTTGAATTTTGACAAGAAACAAACGTACATGAACTATACTTTGATTCAAAAGCCTTATCTGCTTCTGATGATAAAAAATAATTTTATTCATAAAACCGATTTAAGTATAAGACAGAATAGCAAAATGGTTGACTCAGCCTTAGACTTGTTCAATCTTTAGATTTCTCAGGTATTCAAAATACATTTAGAATAACACGATAAGATTTTTACTACTTGGTTACTAAGCAAACACTAAAATTGTTAATGTGTTGTTAAAATATTTTTAATAGTAATAAAATTATTCATTTTTGCAATTTTATTGCTTGAAATAACACAATAATTTCTAGCATTTGAGACGTAGCATAAGCATAGCAATTGAATTTGATTGTGGGCTGCCGTCATTTGATGTGTAAAACAAAAACGGCATTTTACTTTCCATTTTAGAGAAAGGATTTATCATTTATTGTATCAAAAATACCAGTTGTGTTTACGTAGTTTTGCAAGGATGGATATTTTTAATTGTCATATCGTCATTCTTCTTATGTTGGAAATCAACATCAACTACTTACGTGTAACTAAATGAGTTCTGTGCGAATAATAATAAAATTTGGATAAATAAGTAGCCGTATTTTGCTACCATACCTCTTTAAAACTAAATGGTTCTAATAAAATGAACGAATAAAATAAGAGTATTTGCATTTCCTATTTAACCAGTATGATGTAGGCATACTATTAAACATTAAAAAGCTACATTTTAACATTTTTTAACAAGCTTCGTGTTCATTTGCTCATTTTTATTACAAGGAGCCGAGGAATTGACTGAACACTTGAAAGGATTGAAAATAATTTTTTCTAACCTTCACCACACAGCATATTATTTTAAAGGAAATTGACAATTTTTTAGTGCTAATGATCAGACTTAGATTTTAAAGCAGTTGTACAGTGTTAAGCGCCTATAGAAAACCCACATCCCAACCGAAACTGATTTTTCACATTATTCAAACTGCCACAAATACTTAACAAAGATGGCTTAGGATTCAACCTTTTTTCCAGCACGCCAGTAACCATCTAATTATTATCAATCACGGCCTTCATGCTAAAATTAGCCTTTGGCAGCTCAAACTGATAAGCCAGCGCGACAATAAACTTCGCCTGTTGATTACTACTTTTCTCCAATACTAGGCCCACTTGAATTTCTTCGTTAAGACAAAATAAGAGCTAAGACCAAGGTTGTTTGTGCCGGCAAAATTGCTCCAGATAGAAGTTGAGCAACAGAATCTGTAAAATTCTAACCCGAGCAGTTTTCCTTTCAGGATCCGATCGGGTAGTGAGAAAAGGCATAAGTTACAGAGCACACGCATTTTACCAAATATGCGCTCAGCCATGAACCGTCTAGTGCCTCCCTACCTTAGCTCTAAACCAGCGAGAGCATATTCGATAAAATGGAGCTAATCTAAATCGTATGTCTTTAGCTGCTACCCGATCCGTTCCTGAAAGGAAAACTGCTCTAAATTGCTACATGCTGAATGCATACAAATGCGGAGCTTCTTGCTCCGGCTCGGCGAGGAGAAAGTAATCCGCTGAAAGCTTCCCTTATCCGCGATTAAGCAGGACAGTATGTAGTTGGCTTTCGGTTTGCCGCGGCTTTGTTTTGCTTGGAAAGTGGAGCCTTTTCCCAATGCAGGACTGGATGGATTTAAAGGACAAGTGTGTTTAAGGTACCTGTCACTAAGATATGGACTGTCAGAATATTATAATTTTTGTATTTTTGAATGTGGCAATTTTGCTGGCTACGGATACAATAGAGGGAAAATATTGCATGAACATAATATGAGCAGCTATTCATTAGCACGTTAATACAAAGTTGTGCGGAAATTATAAGCTGGTTTTTGAAAACAATCAGCTTTGAAGTTACGAATTTTATGTAAGTGTTGTAGTTTGTATATTTAGCAAAATTAATTCTTACTTAGAAATACATTCTACTCTAAATTAATGTGTTTCCGTATTATAAAATATTAAATATGCCTTTCTTTAGTTTTCGGATCAAAGCCAAACCCTGTATTTCAATTAAATCAGCAATACTAAAAATTTATTTGGGAAACTTTATAAAACACAACACGAAATCAATAATTAACACTCTTTCTTTTCTAATAAACAATTAATTGTTTTGACAATATGCAATCTAGAGCCGGTTATAGCTTCTGAGAAAAATGACCTCCGTAGGGTTTCAAAAGGAACTAGTGAAGGGCTTCCCAACCTCCGGCAGCACACATTGTGCACTCCCGTAATGCTCTCCGTAATTTTATAAATGCCTATTTTCATGCCAATAAATTAGGTAGGCCCAGTGAAGTATTGCGCTGGCATTGTTTCCACTTTTCTGCTTTTTTGGCTCAGTTTTCATGTTTTACTATGTACGACAAATAACTATTTGATAAATAATTAGATGCCAAATAGAATGTTCTGTTGTGTTTTCATAAGTGGATTGATTCCCTTCGCTAAGACAATTTGTAAAGCCGATTAATTTGTCATAAATCCCCTGATTTTATATGCATTTCAAGCCATGTTTCGCCAAAAATGTTCTGTGTCCTTTACCTTTCTGAAATACGTAGCCACAGTCAGCACAACTAATTTCAAGACATTAAGAAATTTATTTATTTCCCGGAAATTATTAATATCAAACCATCTACATACCATGAATAACATGTGTTAAACCGTGTGAATTTTTACTCGACTCTTTACGAATTAATTAAATATTAATTAGGCAGGAAAATATATTATGTACAAATAAAAAATGACCAAGGCAATTAGGTTTAATATGCTGGTGTAAAAAATATATAACTGTTTTCTTATTTCAATACACATTTACACACATTGCAGGTGCGGATCATGAAATCCGGATAAAGTGTGAATGCAAAACTGCATAAAACCCTCGAGCTGCTCAAACTACATGGAAGTGATACCGCGTGGATGTACCTAAAATCTTCTTCCTTTTTCTGTTCAAATTTCTGCATACCCTCGCATGGTTTTGAGAGGGCCAGAAAATCCAGAATAATCTGGTTCAGAATTTTGAAGTCCTCGTAGATAAATGACAAAATGCAAGCCCTGCTTCAGTATGCATACAAACCTTGCAATGCGTTGTGTAATATTTTCGTGCAAAGACCACGTTGCGTACTTACGACTATGCTAATAACAATAAGCTACATTGGCTGTTTTTATTTTTTCCAGGAATCCTATTGTTCTCATTTCAAAAATCATGTACGCTATTTTCTGAAAAATGGGCGACACCTGAGTGAGTGTAGTACCACTATATGCTGTAAGCAAGTGCCTTAAAATACAGCAAAGAAATGAATTTACCGGCCAGCCTAGCAAAATGTTTACTTATATCCGCATTTGTGTACTATTTTTTCTAACTATATCAACTGCTTACATGGAGTTAAGTTGTAAGGATAGTTATCAATCATTTTCTTGAACAATTGCTAAAAGTTTGATAATTGCAAATGCATTTTGTTATATGCTTTTTATTTTCGCAACAATTACAACCATATCAAGAGTATACAAGTTTCCGTATTTCACTCTGTGCACTGTATTGTATTTTAAGTTAATATTCCTATTTATATTGAAGAAAATGTATATTTTTGCAAGGAAATCCAAGAATTCGTCATCAATTATATGTGGGACCGTTAAACATAAACAAGGCAAATGCGACATATCCTTTGCTAATAATCCTTGTTATTGTAAAACACGAGAAAGCAGAAATAATTAAATATTGATGAGCATTATTACAAGGGACAGATTATATAACAAACCTAAATGAAAATGAGCAAGCTTATGTTAAAAAATGTTATTTCATTATTCATAATTAGAAGGCTATATTGTTTTACGCCTCAAATGACGCATGCATAAATATATAAAATCTAACCTCCAACTTCATGATGCATTTCAGATGGTAGAATCATATTAATCACGCCCATAAATTTGTAGAAAAATAATTAAATTACTATACAAAATTATTCTAGTACATTAACAACGTACGACATATTTAACAAATCTAATTATTGTAGAAACATTTAGGACGACCAACTGTTTTGTTGTTCTATCATTACAAACAAACACGTGAACACCACAATAAATACAAACAATTTTAGAACATCAGCAAAAGATAATCATAATGGAATAAGACAAAATCTAATGAGATATGCATACATGTTTTTATAATATAATTTAATATAAGTAAAGTAAAACAAATACATAAACGGATACATACCCTAACAAGCTTAATTATACTCGACTTACATGATAACGCCAGCAATTGTAGAAATTCCTTCCAGAAGGGAAATACCTTTAAGCAAATTCGCAATTCAAATGAATCAGTGGTTGCTGTTAATTAAACACATAACTAACAACTTAGTAAATATTATCCCCCAGAATTTCAAGTAGGTTGACAAATATTTATATACAAAGATTTTTTGTACATTATTGTAGATCTATACGAACCCTCTAAATGGTCTCATCTAAATAACTCAACAAAATCAATTGATCCTACCAGGCAAAATATAGCCCATTCGGATAATCTAACCAATATATTTCATAGATTTGCGCACGCTATATTTGGCTAAAATTATGCAGCTATAAATTAACAAACATATTGATAAGAAGCCGTAAATGATTGTGTATCCAGCTATGCATTCTCCAGTTGCTTCAGCATCCAGTCAAATCTTCGTGTTGCAGGTCTCTCTTGTATCTCCAGCTCCTGATCATTGTACGTCACGCTCCTTAACTTTGGAAATAGTGTCCAAATGTTTGAGTTAATCAAATTATTACGAAAACCGTAAATCCGAACCGCATTTTCCTTCTCCAAATCGGATTGCAATCTTGGCTGAAACTCAACGTCGTTATAGTTGACTGCAACGTCTACAGTCAGGCAGCTCAGGGATTGCTTACACGCCAACAAAAAATCTAGCGGTGTAAAGAACTTGGTTTTCAATGTGAAAGTTTTGAGTTTTGGTAGCTCTAAAGCTGGCATTTCCAGATGTTCATCTCCATTCAAAAACATTGTTAGTTCTGTGAGCGATCCGCCCCATTTATTTTTCAAAAGTCTGAACAAGTCACCCATTCGTATTGACTCTGCAACTGACGCAGAAAGTTTCTTTAATGGCCAAACAAATGCCAAACTCTCCAGCTGCCGAAGCTGTCTTTCCCTTTGAAAATGTATCGAAAGCTGTTCCAACTCCGGTAACGCTTCCCGGTAAAGAATATTATTGCTGCTAGAGTTCCACGAGAGCGCAGCCAGCATTTTTATATGCCGATTGGGTTGCAGTAATCCATCAAAAATCGGTGTTGGAGCACTCAAAATATGAATGTACTGTAAATGTTTCAATTTTGGAAATGGATGGGCTTCAACTTGCAGCACCATATCTTCCTGATCCAATTCTGACAAGTGATGTAAGTGTTCACAGTTCAGAGTTAGAGTTTTGAGGTTAGGCATTAGCTCCAACATTTCCCTCAAACTTTTATAATGGTGGAACGTATAACGAAAAGCACCGTTAATGGTGAGGATTATCAAACAATGCCAAATTTGGTGTCCATACACACGCAAAAGTTGCAAAAGTTGTTGAATAAAATGTCTGACATCCGGATCTGCCATATGTCCACAATCAATTTTGACTCTTCTGCAAACAAACGGATTTCTGTTTGTGTCAGCATGGGTTTCGTCAAAACGGCGTCTAAATGATTCAATGTCTTCCAGAAGTCGAAAGCATTCCGTATAATACTCAAATTGGGGCGATAGCATGTCACGTCCGGGAAAGGGAAATTCCGCGTCCTTTAGTTTAAAACAATTTTGATCGTTGTGCAAAACGTCATCCACACCTTTCTGCCAAGTTCGACAAACCGTTCGGCATTTTGACATCGCCTGTCTTAGCGCCGTGGGATATTTTTGCAGCTCCGCATATAAAACTTCTGCCACCTCCGGAAACAGAGCGCGCACTCGCAAATGTTTACACAGTTCAATGAAATCGGGTGAGCTTTTGCACAGATGATAATAGTCTGCGGCATCTTGCAATTTTTCAAAAATTACTCTCCAAATCTGTAATGAAAACATTGAGAAAGCAATGAGTACAGTGTTCTATATCAAATTAAAAGATTAAGTAAATATCTCTTACTTCTTCTGGAAAGGTCGACAAGAGCTGCACAGCATCTGGTTGTCGTTCTTGAAGAAACTCCATTTCCTGTCTCAAATATGTAATGCTTTTAATTGTTAATTATTATGCGTTCTTTGTTTTTAATTTGCAGAAAAATTTCCATAGACTTCCAACTACCAATTTACTATTCAAGCTATAGAGTCAACAAACATAAAACACGAGTTTTAATGAATTTTGCTTAGAACAAAACCGTCTCCTCTTAAATCTCAAAAAGTTTTAAATATCTTTGATGAATAAAAACGCTTTCATTATTATGGACGAACAGATCAGCACAGATATCC
Organism: Entomobrya proxima; assembly: GCA_029691765.1. Lineage (NCBI taxonomy): Eukaryota > Metazoa > Arthropoda > Collembola > Entomobryomorpha > Entomobryidae > Entomobrya > Entomobrya proxima. The sequence goes on from CM056169.1 coordinate 49,870,115, forward strand.
TGCTGCTGCTTGACTTCTCGAAACAAAATGAATAAAATTTCAAAAGTACAAGTGAAGCATGTATTATGCCTGTTTTTTAAAATATTTGTTAGATGCATTTGTCTAACACAAGACAATACACTTAAATATGAACATTGACAACACCTTTCTCAATTTAGTTCCTGGAACAAGCTTAATCCTTTTGCATTGTAGGGGTTTAATGCCAGGTTACTCTTATACTATATTAAGTATACTAGTATTGAACATTGTCATTGAGAAGAGACTCTCAAACGCTTGTCTGTAATTCCTAGCTTACCTGATATCGTGTCTGAACAATACGTTTTGAGCACCGGTGGCACCAGTCTGGCGCAGTAACCACTAAAAGGTTGTGAGATTAGGATAATAGGCCTGTGTAATGGGATTGCAACTGCTACTACCCTTACGGCTTACTTGATTGGATATAATATAAGCTTCTTACATTTCTGAAACCATTCATCAATAACTGAAAGGACTTCTCTAAAAATGCTGGTACATTTATTGACAGAATGAGTTTTACATCTGGTAGTTGGTTGCAGGAATCTTTCCACTGTAAATTGCAGTTTTACATAGGCGGCTTTCCCTTCAAAAAGGTTATGGTTATAAAGTAGAAAAAGGATTAAATAAAAAAGGACCATGTGTACGTAAAGTTTGCATAGTGTTTTAATATTTACAGACGGATATTATACATAAGTTAAGCAAGGGACGGTGAGAGAACCAATTTTTTCTTTGAGGCGAGAACAATGGAAATTGAGGAAAGGTGAAACCAAGGCATCCTTGCTGTAGTAGAAGGAAAGGGATTATGTGGAACGAAAAGTGCATACATACGTGGGTACTGATGTAATCAAAAAACTTTACTTGCTGAAAGAGGTACATCGAAACACGCGTATGTATGCAGTTTTTCGTTCCACATTAAAATATGAAATATACGAGAAATGAGAAAAATGTTGCTGCACGTTACTTCTCAAAAAAATGTGCACAACTAGTACTATACAAAAAAGGATTAACCTGGCTTATACTTGCATAGAACAAAATTATACAGTGTGTTCTTTGGAAGAAGCATGATGTAGGGAAAGGAAATACTAATTTTCATTTTCCAGTGTTCTGCGCATGTACCTTACAAATATTCACACCATCATAATGCGCAAGTATACCAAATGCTTCGTCCTTACTTTAGAAAATGCCTTCATTTTGTTTCCAGAAGTCAAACAAATCACAAAGTTACTGCGGTGACATTTTCAATTCGCATAATTACAACGTTTAAATTTACTATAGAAAAATAAAAATTGCTAAGGCAGCGACATTGATCGCGAACAGTTTTTTTCGAAACAAAATGTGGCTAACCCCGTGTATTATTTTCTTGACTATATTGGAATATTAGAAGTGTACAATTTCGAGGCACAAGATGGAATATTTTCCAAACCAGAAACCCGATGCGGAACAGCTGTTGGCAGTTTTCCCAAAAGAAGTAAGAAGTTTTACCTAATTTTATAGTTGCGATAAAATATTTTATTTACCATTTTCTTGATAAACCCGTTTTTATTTCAGATTTGGAGAATAATTTTGGAAAAAATGCATCATGTAGACTATTTGCATTTGTGCAAAAGCTCACCTTACTTCAAGCAACAATGTGAACATTTACGAGTGCAAACTTTGTTTCCGGAGGTGGCAAACGTTCTATTTGCAAACTTGCAAGAATCTCACAGAATGCTTTCGCAAATTTTCACAAAGTGCCGTTTGGTTTGTCGCACTTGGCAGAAGGGTGTAGATACAGTTTTGCACAACGATCAAAATTGTTTTAAGCTAGAGGACGCAGGATTTAGATTTGACATTCCTTTTTATACCTATACACTTCAATACTATACAGAGAACTTTCTGACCCAAGAAGATATTGTAACATTTTTACGCCGTTTTGACGATACCTATGCTGGCACAAACAGAAATCCGTTTGTTTGCAGAAGAGTTAGTATTACGTATGGCAGTAGAACAGATCCGGAACGCAGACTTGCTATTCAACAAATTTTGCGACTTTTACGTGTGTACGGACACCATATTTGGTATTGCTTGTTAACTGTATTCAGTGATGATATCTCTGGTACTACGTTGCCCAATCACACACATTTGAGAGAAATGCTGGAGCTAATGCCCAACCTAAAAACTCTTACTTTGAATTTTACGTCAAACATTACATCAGAAATGGGTCTCGAGGATTTGCAAGAGCAAGTGAACGCCAATCCATTTCCAAAATTGAAGCATTTACACTACATTCATTTTTCCCCCAGTGCCCCCACTCCGATTTTTGAAGGTTTACTGCAGCCCAATCGACATATTAAAATGCTTGCAGCGATTGTTTTTGACACTAAGGGCAACAATGTTCTCTTTAGGGAAACGTTGCCGGAATTGCAACAGATTTCGATGATTTTGCAGAGGGAAAGGCATCTTCGACAGCTAGAGAATTTGAATATTGTTTGGCCATTAACAAAACTTTCTGTGTCAGTTGCTGATGATTCAATACGAGTGGGCGACTTGTTCAAACTTTTGAAAAATAAATGGGCTGGATCGCTGACAGAACTGACATTGTTTTTGCATAGAGATGAGCATCTGGAAATGCCAGCTTTAGAGCTACCAAAACTTAAAAGTCTCACAATGCAAACTGAATACTTTACACAGCTAGATTTTTTGCTGGCGTGTAAGCAATCCCTGAGCAACCTGACTGTAAACGTGGAAGTTCGTATTAATAGCCCTGTTTTTCAGCCTAGATTGCAATCTGCTTTGGAAAATGAAAAAGCCGTTAGATTTTACGGTTTTCGTAATAATTTGATTTATTCAAATATTTGGGAACTTTTTCCAAAGCTGAGGAGTGTGGAGTACAACGATTTGGAACTTCCAGTGGGGAGTCGCCGCAGACCTGCTACTCGAAGATTTGATTGGATGCTAAAGCAATTTGAGAATGCTTAGAGAAGAAAGGGAGTTGTATGTAATCTACGTACGTTTGAGTTTTGACATGTTTGTATTCATGAAGCTATGTTCGTCATAGGGATTTAGCGCAGCCTAAAATAAAAAAAAACTGTGGTTAAAACGATACAATATTTTGGTTAAGTAGTTTAAAATTTGTGTAGCTTTTATCAGGCTTATGTTTTGTGTTGTTCTTTTATGTTGTGGGAGGGTTATATATAATATGGAAGTGCTTGGACAAAATTATTTTAACATCTTTGTTCTCCTAGTGTAGATTTATGTATCACGCCATATTTAATTCTAATTTTTATTTAATTTAATGTTCTATTTGGAATTACTGGAATTATGAACTAACATTTTGACTAGATATTTGTAATAATACTTAGCGGTGGTGTTTTTAGTTTTCTGCTAAGTTCAGACTAAATCCGTTTTTAGAACAAAATTTAAATGTTAGTGTAATCCTGCAGTTTATATACAAGTGATCATGAATAGGTTAATTTGTGGTAATCTTAAGTTTTTAAAAATAAATTTTAACAAGAAACAAACGTACATGAACTATACTTTGATTCAAAAACCTTATGTGTTTCTGATATTAGAAAATAATTTTAACTATAGAACCGATTTAAGTATAAGTCAGTATAATTAAAACAGTTGACTCAGCTACAGAATTGTTCAATCTTTAGATTTCTCAGGTATTCAAAATACAATTAAAGTAACACGATAAGGTTTTTACTACTTGGTTACTAAGCAGGCACTAAAATTGCTAATGTGTTAAAATATTTTCTAATAGTAATAAAATTACTCATTTTTGCAATTTTATTGGTTAAAATAATACAACAACTTCTACCATTTGAGACGTAGCGTAAGCTTAGCAATTGACTTTGATCGTGGGCTGCCGTCATTTGCGGTGTAAGCAAATATAAAAATTTAACTTTCCATTTAAGAGAAATGTTAATCATTTATTGTTCGAAAAATACCAGTTGTCTTTAGGTAATTTTGCAAGGATAAAGATTTTCTAATTGTCATATCGTCATTCTTCTTGTGTTGGCAATCAGCATCATCCGCTCACGTAACTAAATGAATTCTGTGCTAATAATAATAAAATTTGGTTTAGTAGTTGTATTTTGCTACCATACCTCTTTTAGACTTGAATGGTTCTAATAAAATGAACAAATGAAATAGGATTTTTTGCATTTTCTATTTAATCAATGTGATGCAAGCATACGATTTTTATGTTTTTAGTAAATCCAAATATATTATTAGTGAATGGCTCTGATGTAATATCATTTATTCCTTGCAGACATAATAAATTTAATCATTGAAATAATTCAAGGTTTATTACAAACGTGTGGAACAATAAAACAATTAGTTAAGACACCTGGAGATTTGCTCATTTTGTACCAATCAAGCTGTTAAAAACAGATTGGTACGTATTCCGTTTAGTAAGGCGTAAAAAATAATTTCGGTTTAGGTAGTGTACATTAGTGTGTAGAAGTAAGATCTTAAATTAGGATGTACAAAACAAAATTTGAACCAGTTAATACAGTCAATGTAAACGCTAATATAATTGTTGTTGATCATAAATTGTTGACCAGATTTGTACCATTGGTGTTTTTACATTACATTGTTTTTACATTACATACATTTTTTACATTACATTTTACATTACAAAATAATACAACGTAAAATTCCATAGCACATATTTTGGTCTCAAACTACGTAAAAGCAATATACAATACCAGAACTACTAAATCATTTCATGTGCTGGGTACATAAGAGGCGTAAATTTAGTTTAGATTGCAAATACATTTTTGCAAAACAAAACCTCTGTTGCACTGTACTAGCCTAATTTCACTGTAAAACAAGAAATAACTTTGATCACAAGAGTGTTTTAATCATAAATCGTAATTGCAAGTCTACTTTAAAATAACAAAATCTTTCAACACTTTGGATTTACTTGTGGCTTGCCCTTTTGTGTTTCCTAAATCAAGAAGTATTTAATTTATATTTTATTAAGTTACTGCAAGTACCTTTTGCAGGGACAGGAAAACTACTTTGGAAAAATGAAGCTATTTTAATTCAATATGTAGATTACATCAATTTAGTATGTTTGAATAAGTATTCTTTTGACTAAGGAAGAAAATTGTTACATACCGCTCAATTGCTGGAATATTGGAATTGGATCAATATGCTTTTATCACTGAAATCATTAGTAAATAAAATTTTGTATATCACGCAAGTGGGGAGATTTTTCAATTTGTTGAAAATAAGTGGGGAGAAACGGCTAAGGAAGTTATGCTTGGATTGCAGGTTGCGAACTACAAATTGAAGTTCAACAGCATATTCAGGAACATGAGTCACTATGACTTAATTTGCCAAAAGCAAGAAGGCTGAAAATTGAATTGGGAAACTTTTCATCTATTGACTTTATTTTGCCTATGAAAGATTGACTAAAGCAATTGATCGTTGCTGAAGCTTACAAGGATCTCAAATACATTTATTACAAATTCTGAAGGCAAAACTCTCAATGTTATGTCTTAGTAAAATAACTGACAATTTTTTACAACGCCAATTAATGTCGGCCGTTTTGTATAACTTCCAAGCGTCATGCGGTTGATGTTTAGATTTGCTAGAATGTATAAATAAACATATAGTAGCATAAATCAATCAATTCTTTAGTTACTTTGAGTTTCTTCAGAACTCGACATTCCTTGCATAAGTAGTTTGATTTTTTTTATTAAAATTTTTAACAATAATTGTAATTTACAAGTTGTTTTGGTTTATAAATTAATACACCAAGCAAATTCAAAGCTCAGAAAGTCTAACATCTAAATGCATGTCATTTATTGAACCTGCAAAAACTAAAGCAAGTTAAGTTTAACATTAGCATAGTAAAACTGAATCACTGTGAATCAATTAACTGATATATAAAGTTTATACCTTACTCAATAAAACTCACCCTGCAATAATAAGCATTTAGAAACCCATGCAGTAATTTTCCAATACCGATGCACAATTCAGCCACACAAGGATTTGTAAGCATAAATATCAAAAGTTCGTTCAACAAACTATAATAATATTTACATTGATTTGCTATAATCAAGTTATGTTCACAAAAATGGTGTGCATCAACAGTTATTACTAGCATTCACAACAGCTTCTAACGATTTGAAATACTTCAAAGCTTCAGTGTTCCCAATTTTTACTGCCAAATTCAAAACAGTTTTAACCTTTTTGTTTTTACTATTCCAAGTTACACCAATTCTGACAATTTGTTCTAGTAAATTTTGGATTTTCCCTTTGTTACAGCCAGCAAAAACAAATTATTGCCATTTTCATTTACAACCTGTATGTCAACTTTGTTCTTTATAAAACACGTTAGTGTTTCTGAAAAGTTCTGCTTTGCACAAGCAAGTCGTAAAAACTGGGTGTTTCCATATTTATCCCTTGCATTTACATCAGCTCCTAATGCTTTAAAGTAGTTCAACGCTCCAGTATTTCCTCCAGCTGCTGCCATACGCATAACAGGTTGTTTTTAATATTCCAATTTACACCAGCGCATACAATCTGCTCTAGTTCAGCTTTTGGTCTTCTTGTTAATGCAGCAGCAGATAGAACCATATTATTCCCGTCATTGTCCACTGCATTCAATTCAATGTGTTTCTCGAGAAACCATGATAGTGTTTCCGAAAAGTTCTGTTTAGTTAACACAAGTTGTAAGAGCGGCGTCACGTTAGAATTGTTTCTTGCGTTGGCATCTCCTCCTAGCAATTTGAAGCACTTTAACGCATCAAGGTTCTCGTATTGAGCAGCCACATGCATAACAGTTTTGCCCTTAATGTTTTTGATGATCCAGTTTACACCACTTTCAACAATCTGCATTAGTTCATCTTTGGAGCTTCTTTCCGAGCGGGGGCAGTATCAATTGATACAGAAACTGATTTTTGCTACATTGTTGGAATTTTCAGTTGGGTTGTGGGAAGTATGTTATGCACCGATACATAATTACTATTTAGCTAGTCGCTTGTAAATGAAAAAAATGTATAATATGTATATTTTATATTTTGTAGAATGCGGAGAAACCAGAAAACCGTCCATTTTTGTCCGGGTAAGTTCCGTTGTGAAGTGGATTCTTGAAGTGGATGAGAAATACAAAAACGAGTATAACAAAAATGCTTAGATGATGCTTGACTTACTAGGAACGCTTATTATTACCATGATAATCAAAACAATTAAAAGCTTGAGTTTGAACTGAAACGTAAAATAAAGTAGCGACATTTATTAAATCCTAAAATATGTACAAAACCTTTCAATTGTTTTGATTTATTGTTTCAATTTAGTATATAACGTTACATATTGAACTTTGTAAAAATACACATCAAACATAATAAACTAATAAATTTTTACTAAAAACCTTCATTTTTATATACGATATTAGCATTGAAAATAAAGCTTTTATGCAATATATTTTTATCAATTTTCTCCTTACATTTTTATTTCCATAGTAACACATTCCAACAAATCAATAAATTTGTAAGTGCATCCAATGAACACTCTCTTACAGGAAAATCCAATCAACAGTTCCAAAACTCCTATACTTTAAGTAAGTTCCTAACAACTTCCAAATGGGGTCTTAGAAAAGCGAAAAATTTATGATACAAAATACTTATAACTATCCGCACAAAAAGTAGATCAGCTAGATTAAACATCTATACTAAACCATTAAAAATGCTCGCTGCTAAAAACGATAATATGAATGTAACCCTTGAACTCTTATAGAATATTAACCCAATTTAGGTTGTTTAGCCCATTTATCCTGGTTAAGACCCCATATAGCCTGATTTAGAACCCATTTAGCCTGGTTTAACGTGGTTTAACGTGGTTTAACGTCTACAGACAGACGGACAGACAGACACACGGACACCGACATCTGCAATAGCTTCTCTGCTGAAGCATCGTGCAATTAAATGGCTAATTTGAGTTTCAAACTGAACCATCCATTTTTTGCGCGTATAAACAGGTCCATCAATATACACAATTTCGTTCAACTTCGGAAATATCTCCCAAATATTCTGAGTTCCATCACTTTCCGCTCCAGGGTATTTTATAACACTGTTTTCCTTTATACTTTTAGGAAAGCCTGTAGCCTTCCACAAATTATTAAATTTGGAATTCCTCTTCTCATTATATTCTTCATGGATTTCCAATCTCTTCAGGGAGTTTTTAATTGGCAAAATGAAATCAATAGACGTGTAATTTCCCAAAATAATTCTCAGCTTTTCCACATGTGGCATGTTAAGCTTCAGTTTGTCATGTTCAGCAATATGCTGCTCAATTTCTGTCTTGGTTGCAGCTGATGGCAATCTGAGCATAACTTCTGTTGCGGTGTCTTTTCCTATTAGCTCGACCGTTTTGAAAATCTTGGACCAAGGTATGTAAATGTTGTGTTTAAAATCTAGATACACTTTTTTGAGTTGCCACATAGTACATCTTAAGTACTTCAATTCCGATAAATAGTTCACGTCAAGGGACAATTGCTTTAGGTTTGGCATTTCATACGCAGGTATTTCCCATACACTCAGATCATCTTCTCTGATAATTTGCAGCATTTCAATGTGCCGATTTTGCTTTAACAGATCGTCCACAATTTCTGTAGGTAAACCTTTAGTTTTTAAAAATCTTAAGCATTTCAATGTTGGCTTGTGACATTCCTGAATTTTGCGTTGAAATTGTCCATACTCAGCGCGGTCTAACTCTATAGCGTAAATACCGGTATATTCAATTCTCAAAGTGACCAGATTCGGCACATACTTCAACACCGTCCGGAGTCTTACGTAAGCTTCTGAGAAGCTCAATCCCATCCCTTGATCCAAAAACAGGGTGAGGTGCCAAATGTGGTCTGTGTACATTGCCAAAAAACTCTCTCTTCTTATCGTGTTCAAGTCGTCTCTCTCGAATTCAATCCTCATGGAAATCTCGTTTGAAAGAAAAGGACTTCTTTTTGTCCTGCCAAGACAATGAGACTCACTAAACCGGCAACGAAACTCCCAGATCTTTGATAAATCGTCCATGTTATAACATTTTGTCCAGCATCCATCAATTTTATGACCTTCGACGCAATCTCCCGTTTCCCACTTGCAATTAACAAGCAGCTGAGGACGGATTGCATCGTGCTCCATTCTGAAATTGGTTTCCATGTTTTGGTAAAATGCATCTATGCCATCACACCAAGTTTTGCATACTTGGCGCATTTTCAAAATTCCAGAATATGGACGAATATCCCGTGAGTTGTTGGCATTCGGACGATGTATGTTTAGAGTGTTTTCTTCGTATGCTGAATTGGTTTTGGTTTCGTACTGGATTGCTAAGATATTCCAAACTTGCGAAAATAAGAACAGGACACGTTTTGAGCGCAAATGATGTCTGAAGAAAAAACTGGAATTGGAAATTCTAGCAAAGTCGTCCACATTTTGCAATTTACCCAAAATAATGAACCAGATCTGATGAAAGATTAAATTTATTAAACGGGTTATAAAACAGATATCTTCAATACTCCTGTAGTAACATTCATGTAAAAATAATTTAAATTTGTAGTTTTACCTCCTCTGGAAAAGCAGTGAGCAGCTTTATGGCATCGTCCGGGACAATGTTATTACTGGATCTACAAATCCTAGAAATTAATGAATTCGAATCCTCGGAATTTTTGAATTGCTCGGGTTTCCCGCAAGAATTAGATTTTATAGCGTTGTGCTGCTTTAATGATTCACTTCTTCCTGGCATCCTAGCAACTTTACTTTTTAAGGTAAGTGAAGCAAACGAGATATTATCAGCACGATAAACAGCTAAAAGTTTGTTCCTGTATGAGTGCACAATATTGAACGATAAACTTTGTCACATAAACAGAAGAAAAAAAAGATATCCGTTTCCCAGCTGCCTTTCTCCTATCAATGTATATACTTGACAACAGGCGCGTGACTGACTACGTGCAAGTGTGACATACGACTAAGTTTATGCATACAAAACCACAAGCTCTTAACATGGAATAGGTTACTCAGCAATCGTTACTGCGTTACTGATTTATGTTTCATTCGGTACGTAGCTTGCTTTAGTAGCCTGTGCATTGCATGGTAGGTACTTTTTTGACTTATGCGTAACACTACACACTGAATGTCAACCTATACAAGAAATTCATAAGGCACACAAAATAGCCATCTACCTACAAAAGTTCTCAAAAATTTAATTTGTGTTGTGAGTGAATTGAGTAATGTGGTAATTTATTTCAATGAAACCTACATACTGCAAGTGTACTCAAATGCATATTTGAGCAACGCAATAGCTGTCCGTTTGAGTGCTTTTTCAGTATGCAGGTTTCCATTCCCCACCACTTCGGGTACTTTTTCCAAGAACTCTATTGTTATATTGTTGAACTCAAATCAAAAACATGTTCATATTGTGAGGAACAAGAACTCATAATCGTGAAACAGATTTAGAAGCAATTGTTAACAGAGTTAAGAAAAATCCTAAAAACATTTTATTTGCATTTTAAAGGCTTATAAAATACAAGCTAAAATTTTTTCTATTGCGCAGAACATTTTGTACAAGTTTGTTTTTAGAATATACGGAAATTCTTTAGTATACGGGTCCGCGAATTTCGGGATGAAACCTATACCAATCGAAAGCCCTTGACCTGGGGAGTCGAATGACACCACTCTCGGGTGGCGCAGATGAGGGGTTCGTCCCCAGGGGTAATTTATAAATTACCTCAAAATGCATGCATTAAGCGTGTCTCATGTTACCCCAGATGAAGGCGGCAAGAATTTTTGGCATGGAAATTACAGGAAATGCTCATTGCAAGTTACAGTAAAGGGCGCGGGCCTCGCTACGGGCCCCTCGGGCCCTGCTCGTCCGCTAGCTGGGGGCTTCGCCCCCAGACCCCTTCGGTTCGCGCTAACGCGCGAACCTCAATTTTAATCAAACATAAGCGAACGGGATGTAGCCAGGTCTATTGCTTTATCCACAGTCGTTGACCGATTACATAAAGTTATATTTATTACCTAGCTAGAACCTAACCTAATCTAACCCTAATATGCAGTCACATATTAATACACTTACATCTGGGACTCACACGGAGTAATATCAGCTTCCCGCGATTGTCTGGGGTATTGTGAGACACACTAAATGCATGTTGGAATGCTATTTTGAGGTAAGTTTGAAACTACCCCTGGGGGGCGAACCCCTCATCTGCGCCACCCGAGAGTGGTGTCATTCGACTCCCCAGGTCAAGGGCTTTCGATTGGTATAGGTTTCATCCCGAAATTCGCGGACCCGTATACTAAAGAATAGCCGAATATACATATACATTAGGCGGTTTACATGCAGTACTAGCAGATAGGCAAAGAGGATTAGGGTATTCCTTTAATCTTGTGTACTTCCATGAAAAACTTTATTAATCTGTTGATGCGTGGTGTTTTGGTTAGTTTTTTCGTGAATTTCTTTAAAAATAATTTGGCTCCAGTTTGAATGGAATGCAAGAATGCAATGGAATACGTGAACAAAAAAGTGTTCCTTGGACGTCAGACCCTTTCCTGTAGTATTATGTGTTTGTAAAATGATATAGGTACAACGTGAAATTAACATCATATTGTTTTATTGGAGAATTTTAACAACTAACTGATAAACGGCTTACAAATGTAAATACTATAATAAGCATGTGGAGAACTAGTTCACTTTTCTAAATATTTCCTAGTATATTAATTCATTCATAACTGAATACATAATTAATGTTTGGCAGCTTGTTGAACAAGCAAAGCAGTTTTTCCAATTTTTTTATTAATCTATTTTTAACAAAATCAGAATCGAAAATGATTAGCTATTGAAAGCAAACGTAGTAAACCTGTATGAAACAAACGTTTTAAGGCAGAAAAAAGACTATGTAGAGAATCGCACTTGAGACATAATTGAGGCGGTTTCATAAAGAGGACCACTTCAAAGAAATCAATTAACCCATCATTTATGATGAATGCTATCTACCAAAAAAGCACCAACAAGAAATTCCACGTGCGAAACTTGTTGAGTTTACTTGTTACAAGCTATCGTAATAAAAAGGGATATATTTCCGTGTTGTTTGTAGGTAGCTTTGCCTGCTGGTGACGTTTCTTCAACTTTAAATGATAAAATGGGCAATGCCAAACGTGGAATTGTGGGGACAATGAATTTCACATAATCTGGTTTGCCATCATGAACTTCAAAAACTTATGTATACTGCTTGCATTCTTTAAAAAAATGAGATATTGAAACTAGTGTGTATTCCAGGTGCAAAATAAATGTACATTTTTTGGTTGCTACTTCTGTGTGCATAGTCGCTTATTACACATATGTTATGTTTATTTTCAATTATATACAGTTTTAACAGTTTACAAAAAGATAAGTGTAAGGCAAGTCTTACAATTACATTTTATACGATTACAAATAAAGGATTCAATTTTTTCTCATATTTCCGTTTCACGGCTGCTTGATCACACTATCGAATTTCGTAATGTTTATTTCGTGTACTATGGTGTTGAGGTTTTTATTTAAAGTGTACTATCACTAACAACCAGGTATAGTCTATAATTTTGACTAGAAGTTTATGAGCCACATTGTTCAGTTTTCATAATCATTAATACGTACCACACAGATTTTAACACAATAAAGCGTATCTCACCATAAATGCGTATATCTAAAACTTGCTTCTATATAAATTATAAATTTAAACGCGCACAATAATACCTGATTTGTTGAACACTAGATTAATTATAAACACAATTGTAAAAGCAAGTCACAGGTCCTAAAAAATAACGCTTCTGTAAAAGAAGCAGTGCAAACAATATAGCCTACATTGTTGATTTTATTACACAGAACAAATTCATTTTAAACCGTTCGGTTACTAAAAAGCGCTTACAAAAATTTGTTTTTATTTGATTAGGTAGTTTTATATTCCTTTTTGCTACAGGATTGAGGGCATTGAACCAGTTTAGACTGTTTAAAGTCAAGTTGTAAATTATTTCAATACTGACTTAACTGTACGCAGACAACAAATGTTGATTAGCAACTTAATGCGATAAACTGGTTTAACCAGGAGTAATTAAATCTGAAACTAATGAGTTGTCTTCCGACTGTATAAACAATTTCTTAATTGCTGAAATATTACTATTGTTATTTTTAATCTAGAAAGCTACATGTTTTCCTGAACTCAATACATCGTAAGTTACAGAATATTACATTCGAAACATTTTATCACAACGAATATAATGCATACAACATACCGTTACATGACAAAGTGATCTAAACAGTTGGTAGAGTAAGAAAACTAACAATGACACCTACCCTCTAAATATCCGGTACTTTTTGGTTTTACACAACTTAGTTGCAAAACATGTACCTTATTTACAATAAATTTCACCACAATAACTATCAATACAGGGATTAGAAATTTACTTTGAGTTTGTTGACATTTCTATGCTTCTGTTAATATCTAGTTCTGGCATGATACTACGTACATCCACATGTATCTGTTGCCAAAGCATGGAAAGAAAGGTCGCAATTTCTAATTTTTAACATAAGAATGGTTTGCAGACCCGAATACTAAGTACTTAGAAAAGATGCGATTAGAAAGACGTATAAGATAGGTATGGGATAGTTTCATCTTGAACATTTGCCTAAATAACTACGCTGTACACTTCACCTACAAATAGCTAAGTACGGTGACGTTTATTTTTTTAACCAAAATCACGCTAGAATTTTTATGTATGCATATCGGTTTGATGGACTAAAACTGTTTATGCCATCCTTTGAATATTTACTTGTTTCATTTGTACTGGCATTTTAGAAACTTCTAAGTCATCATTTAGCTAAAGAAATATAGGCTGTTTTAAATATAACCGTGTACATGTATTGTATAATTTTAAACTATATGGACAACTTTGTCTATTTTTACAGTACATTTGTAAAAATGATTTTAGTTAAAAATTTATGGTTATGTTTTAAGTCTTAATGCGACTGTATTCAATAAAATTCAATAAAAAGATTTTAATTTGAAACAGACCATTATAGATTAGTATGCCGCTATCAGGAAAATGTTGTAATCAAACGTTACTAGCCAAAACTGATTTCGGCATAATTCTTTGGAATTAGGGTAGGGTTTCCTGTTTTGAATCGATTTCTTTATTTAAAATGAAACATACAGCAGAGACAACATGTAGAAAAATACATGGCTGATATTGTGCACAGCTGCAGGACAGGATGGTAGGAAGAACCGATTAGTCTAGATACACCTAAGAGTGAAAGCGACAAGTTGCACTTTAGTTGGATTGGGAAGGATATGTTTACGATGAAGACCCTTTTACGTGTTTATATCATGAACAAATTCTCTTGTACCTTCAAACACATAGTTCCTACGCTGTATTTCACATCATTTTGCATTTTTCTTTAGTGTTACCCACGTGTAATTTCCTTTTGAACGTAGGAGTCTGGCTAAACCCAAAATATCAGTATAATATATGCTTATATGCCGGTTTTTTAATTCTGAATTTGTACAAACAATATGTATCTTAAAAATCAACGTACCAATTTTTGTCCTATTTTCTGTACTCTGAATACATCACTTTATGTTTAGTAAACCACATTGACAGGCAACTTAATATATTATAGTATTGACTTGATGTGTTGTTCACCTTGACAACGTAATCTTTACTTATGTATACAAACTTTATCTAGGTTTTGTGAAATGCGTTTTAGCACAATTATTTATGCTTGTGTAAATACCTAGGAGTATGGGCTATGAATCATGATTAATACTATTACAAACACGGCTTATCGAATGCTCAGATCGGTTCAGTTCAAAAGTATCTACAAGTGGCAACGTTACTTAACGAGTCTAATTGCTTGCTTGCCTGTTTTGACCAATTTGATATGTGCAGCATAAAAGACCATGTACTCAATTATGTAATATTTTACTATACTAACGTGAATCGCTACTTGCAAACGCGTAATTTTTCAAGTGCGAAACTTATACAAAATCAGCAACCGTTTTGCACACACAAATTTAGAACCACCTACATTGTTGTGGTTGTGTGTCAAGTACTAGTTCTATAGCAAATTCTTATAAGGGTTACTGCTACCTAATACTCATTTTGCAAGTATTCAGGCTGCGTATAACAGGAAAGTTGAGAAACGTAGGTGCGAGCACACTTACTCTGGTATTACCAATACAAATTCTGAGTTTAATCAACTCAGTGTTTCAAATTAGAGAGTGCTTTGTCAGCAAAATCGTAAAAGGACAAAACCGTGAATGTTTGGATAACTTATTATGCAACAATGTGAAAATAGTAAGCAATAACATTAGATTTGTTGCTGTTGCTTCAAAAAATTCAAATCTGACTTTGAATGTGTTTTGGTAATGCAATATAAAATACTAGTGTGATTGTTTTGTCTCTATTATGAAAACAAGTTTTGAAATGCTTCTTGTCTAGAGTTTAAAATATTTAGCTAAAAGTGGTATCAGAACAATTTGAAACAGACTAAAAGGAAGGATTTACCTTAACCCTTCGACTGGTGTAAGAGCTTTGACTATCTTTATAATCTTTACAAGCCTTGAACTAAAAGTTATTTTGCACTTATATATACCAAAATTAAATCCCTTTGCCTTTCTACTAAGCCCAGCCCGTATTGCAACTAAATTTAAAAAACACCTTCTATAATACACAAAATTTGTGTATTTAATGATCAAAATCATTTAATGATTAACTAATAAGACCACTTGCGTAACCTTGATTTTGCTCCTGACGAAGAAATTGAATAAATTTCGAAATCTTGAGTTTTTAAAAAGTCTCTATCATCATCCGTAAATCCCGCTTACTCTTCTATGAAACCCGCTTATGAAACTTATAAAAAGAGACCAATTTATTTCGGTCGAATCCAGTATGTCCCAGTGTTAGATGTAACGGAAGTAATACATCACAGAAGAAAGGCTTCGCATTGAATCCAATGTGATCCCGTATTTTTGAAACGGAAATTTAAGAATCCACCAGCGTCATCCTGGATCATCCAGAAGAACTTAGCCTGCCAGTGTTCATAAAAATTCAATTACATTTACGATAAGTTTCTGGCAATAACGTTTTAATGAATAAAGCGTATAAATGAGTGTTTGTACCTTCAACTTTATTTAGTAAGATTCCCTGCCTTTTAATTTATCTGAGGACATCGATAAACAGAAGCTTTTTGTCAACGTTCATTATCAGTCTGGCTTCTCCCATTCGTATTGCAGGGACAGTTGGAGCAATGATCCTGAAATAATAGAAAAGTTTTATTTGAAAAATGAATTTTGTAAAACAATAGAAAGAAATTCAAACAAATTTTACTAGATAAATCCCCTCCATGCAATTTGAATGCCAGGCATTATAATACCTACCTTATTTATCTTTGAATACCACCTCTACGTTTTGATAAATTTTGCAAACAAATGTTAGTTTTTTGCAAGTTGCAAATGTTGTCTACACTAACAGAATATTAAAACAAGTAACAGCAATTTTATGTTTACTGGCTTGAAACTTTTGTAAACTTATTTTAGAAATTGAAGCTCCCAAGAGAGCATTACTGCTCTTCTTGAGAGCAACCCACTGAATAATATTTATTTCGAGTAAGATAAAATAGCACACAAACTGCGTTTACAATATTCCAATTCAGAACCTTTCTCACAAATAACGGTTATTTTTAATGTACTTTGTGTGCACTAATGCACTGGTCACTTAGCATTTGAAAAGGGTCTGAATTTAATTGCTGGTGCATTCATGCGTGCAATGAAGGTTTTTCTTTCATGTACCCTAACGGACATTCACTGGTATACGCTACACCAAACCTTAACGGAATTATTTTACAACAATGAAAACTTCTACATTTTACAAAGGCTTAAAAGGGGGTTTAGGAACAAAAACGGATCTCTAGTGCTGTACTAGAAAATCCCTGAATATGAAAACAGATATCGTTGTGTATGAAATGATATCTATGCCTGCAATAGAATGCATTGCGGATGCTTACGATGGAATTAACCCATGCTTTTTGTATCCCTACGGAACAAAATAAGAAACACCAAAAACATGTACCATGAATCGACTACTGTTTTATTCTCGATTTGAGCATGAATACAAATTCACTGTAAGGGATTTAGTAATGTGAGAATACTGGCACATTTACATGAATTCTATGCCACACATGTAATACGTCAAGAGTAATTACGACAGTTATCCATTCAATAGGTCATTTTGGTACATGAAACGTACATGAATCTGAGAAGGTTAAAAATGCAAGAAGAGTACGTGTAATAGACCTTTTCAGCTTGGTTTTGTACTAAAATGAGAATGATGCATTGTTAATGGCGTGAAAAATAAGTAAGTGGTACTTTGTCGACTTTGCTACACAAGATTGTCAATTCACACACAATCAGAAACGGAGCAAATATCAATGGAATGCAAAGTAGCAACAACATGGCTAATTGGCTTTGAGTGAATTTTGACTGGCACAAGAGCACGCAATGCTTGGTTTGGTACTACAAATGACTAGAAATACATTCCATATTATTAAAAGGTATACTCTGAATGCATAGAACGATAACAATAATAATGCACTGCATCAGAGGAAGTATTTTATTTCGGCTTTGAGGCAGCACATTGTAAACAAATTTGAATAATTGCCCACCACGAGTACATTCAAAGAGCTATCTATTTCTATCTTACTCATGTACTTATTCCATTCATCCAGAAAACCCAAAATTGCATGCTGGGGCAGTAAATTTTACAAAAAGCTGATGAGTTAGTACTCGTAATGCATTTTATATTTTGTTGTGTGTTTGGAAAAATAGTGTGTCCGGCCCACCAAGCAAAACAACAAAAGAAAACACAGCAAGGATATTGCGTATTCAACCGACAACAAGTGTCCTGTCCTTATTCTGTTTTCTAAAAAAATACACTACCATTCTCTTTTGATATTTTTGCATCAAAGATTTGCTTTTTATAAGCTTTGAAAAGTCGTTTAAAATTGTTTAAGCTGAAAAAATTAGCAAATATCAAGTTCAGTGTGAAGTCGTACTTTTCAAAATGCCACCTAAAAAGAAGCCAGTTAAAGTCCCCCAGAAACCAAAATTTGTTAAAGAAAAATCTTCAAAAAAACCAAAAAAAATAGGAAGACACAATGCATCCATTACTAACAAAATTGGAAACGATGCCAATGCAGATGGGAATTACGCAGCTGATGACGCATTAAACCTCTTGAATGTGTTTCCTGAAGAGGTAAAGCATATTTTGAACCATTCCATTTATATACGTAGATTTGCAAATGCAGCAATTAAGGTACTCAAATAATAAATGATTTGTTTTTCAGATTTGGCTACTTGTTTTTGGAAAACTGAAAAATACGGAGGATATTTTTATTATCTCAAACTCAAGTAATTTCTTCAGAAGATTGTTACTCCCCAATCGCACATCATTTTTATTTCCGCTAGTATGGAAAGTGCTGGGATTTAAATATGAAAGAGATAACCATCCAGTCTACAAGGAAGACTCTCAAAGCCCTACAATCAGCCAATTTCGAGAGCAATCTGGAAACGCAGTAAGATATTGTTCATATTCCGTAATTCTGAAACTACGGCAAGTCTGTCGCATTTGGCGCAACGGAATTGATCAGTTCTACCAAAACCTGGAATCCAATTTCCGGATGAACCAAGACGCCACTCGTGCAATGAAGCATGGCTGCAAGTGGAAATGGTGTAGTTGGAGTTACCATGAGCAAGATGGATGCTGGACAAAAAGCTATGCGCTTTTTGAGTTGGACGACCTTACTAAATTTTGATCACATTTTGATGTCACTCACACAGGAACCGAAAAACGGAATCCATTCTTGTCAAACGAGATTTGCCTGAGTGTGAATAACAACGAGGAGTACACCAACAGCTTGAAAGATTTTCTGGAGAACTACAACGAGCATATTTGGCATTGCAATATGCTTGTGGACGAGAGGGAAATATCTTTATCCGAAATTTACTTAAAACTCCGCAATATTTTGGAATTACTGCCAAATTTGGTGGGCTTAAGGGTTTTGTTTACGGGCTATGCATATTGCACTTTTGAAGATCGTGAGTATCGACAACTAAAACGAGACATAGGAAGAAATGACTTGCTGACAATACCAAAACTGAAATATTTGAAAACGGAAAATTTACCTGCTGATATGCTCAACCAACTTTTGGTTAAAAACTCGCACGTTGAAATGCTGGAAATGGAACGAGTGGCTCTTGAGGATTAACAGATTTTTGCAATTGAAATGCCAAATTTGCGTCAATTGTCGATGGACGTACTTTCTAAGTCGGAGTTTGAAAAATTTCAAAATGTTACATGGAAACTTGACAAATTTTATTTGAGCCTTGGAACATGTTCGTATTTCTCATGGTCCGAGATTTTTCAACTGGTTGAAAACAGGTGGGGACAAACGGCTAAGGAAGTTATGCTTGGATTGCCAGCTTGCAAACTTCCAACTGAGATTCAGCAGCATATTTTGGAACACGATGCACTAAAGCCTAATATGCCAAAAGCTACAAGGCTGAGAATTGAATTAGGGAGTTTTTCTTCCATTGATTTCATTTTGCCGATGAAAGATTCACTAAAACAGTTGGTCGTCGCGGAAGCTTACGCAAAATTGAAATACAATTACCACAAATCTGAGATAAAAGATTATTGGATATCTACCGGTTTTCCTAAAATTGTTGCAAAAAATAGTGTTATACGGAATCGTAATCCAAACTACGATACGAAGGCAAATGTTTGGGAAGTTTGTTCTATACTGGAAGTCTTGGAATGTTTTGATGGACGCTTTAAAAGTACACCCCATTGTGACATTTACACACGGGCGGAATGGCTGCAGAAACAATGGAATTAAATCATGTTGCTAATTCAGAATTAATTGCAGCAGTTATGTTCGTATGTTTTTGAAATTACAATAATCCTTCCATGCCAGCATATGAGTAGTTAACGCTTATGTTGATTGGTAGAGCTTTAGTTGAGAAACTAAAGCATGTATTTGATTTAAAACCATTTTGTTTAATTATTAGGACATCAATTAAGATGTTTGTAGTTATAATGTATGGTAAATTATAAAGATATCAAATGCAAAACTAAAACGATACACATTTACTTTGTTATTACTAGCGTTTGCAAGCCGAATGGTTTTTGGAAAGATATTTGTTGTTGTTTCGTCTAAATTTTTGGAAAAATTGTAAATTTATCATTTTCTGCAAATTATAGGATTACCTGCAAATTATCTTCTCAGTTTACACAGTTGTTTTGTTAAATTTTGTACATGAGGTAAATGTACATGAGAATAAATTGCAAATTTTGAAGATAAAAATAGGGAAATATTTATTCTCTCATAATATAAAATAAACATAATTGTTTTACATAACCAGCACTCTAACTTATGCATTATCGTGCGTCCAAGAAACCCTTTCAACCACTATGTACATATCATTATATATATCAGGATAAAAAGAATTTATTATGCTAGTCAAGCAAAGTGTACTGGTATATCTCGAGTCAATACGGATAATGCATTTTATATTCTGTGTCGGGTTAAGAAAAAATATATATAAAAAGACAACATCCACGTCTAAGAAATCACACACAAAGAAATGGAGCACATATGCAATGGACAACAGATACGCTTCCTTTCTTATTCACCTATTGCTCTGTGAAGCACTCAAGCACGTTGTCTTGATTTTCTCGCACAACAACATCTATTTCCAAAAACAATTTGCATTTTTCCAAACATCTATTTAAAAACCGAAATGCTAAATGAGGTTTTGTTCAGGTTTGGCTACTAGTTTTCGGAAAACTCAGAAATACTGAAGACGTTTCCATAATTTTCCACGCCTGCCATTTTACCATTTTCAAAACTTATACAAATCTACGTAATAGTACGTTTTACCAGAACAACTCTCTGAAGCAGAAACGTAATATTATGTTTTCCCGCGTTTAAGGATGCTCCGGCAGAACGTATTAATACGTTTTTCGACATCAAAGTGATATATTTACCAAATTAATAGGTCCTAAACCAAGATAATATATTTAATAATTTCTCTCATCCTAGTGCTAGTTTAACATTCAGTTTGCCTCATTTGAAAGTCTTTATTTGAGAGTTGGTGCATTAAAGCCTTTCATAGAATAAGTCGCATATCCTGATTAAAAATTGCTCGTTTAGACAATAACGTTGCCGTCTATAGTATTAGTTTGGTTGCATTTTATTATCAAATATTAATCAAATTAGGGAAATATTTTACAATTAGAAGTATTTCATTTACATATTTTGAAAATTAAACAGTACAAATAAACTAATGTTTAAAGAAAAGTTTCTAAAATTATATGAACACGTAAAAATGAAATTTGTTTTCTATGCTTAGAAGTTGTGCAATCAATTTTTGCATAGTTTTAATCTAAATATACAGTCCTGAATAAAATCAAATTATGCCCAAAATAAACATGGGGTCTGCTATATTACACGAAAATTTTTTGCTCTGTTTTACTTTTTCTTACATCAATTCTTTCTAGTGCAACGCAAAACACAACATGAATTTTTGTTTTCATATTCAACTGTTTCCAGTTTCTTAAAAATCTCTCTTTCTTCACATTTTTTGTAACACCTGTATCTTTCTGAATTCATTTCGAAATGATATTGACATATTTCCGAGAAGTCTTGGTGATCTTCTAAATGTTTCAATTGATGTATCACAAACCTAAGCTGTAAGCTCAGAGATTATACTCGAAGCTATTTTAAATAAAGCAACGATAGATGAAACTCCAATACTTCAATTAAGTTCCTAACAACCTCAAATGAATTCTTAGAAAAGTGAAAAACTCATGATAACAGAATACTTGTAACCATCTGCACAAAACACAGATCAGCTAGATTAATTATTTGCTAGTTTGAGTTTCAAACTGATCCATCCATTTCTCGCGCGTATAAACAGGTCCATCAACATAATCTATTTCTTCCAGCTTCGGAAATACCTCCCAAATATTCTGAATTTCATCACTTTGCGTTCCAGGATATTTGGTAACACTGTTTTGTTTATCACTTTTAGGAAAGCCTGTAGCCTTCCACATTTTTTGAAATTTAGAATACCTCTTCTCATTATACTTTTCATAGATTTCCAATCTCTTCAGGGAGTTTTTCATGGGCAAAATAAAATCAAGAGATGTGTAATTTCCCAAAACAATTTTCAGCCTTTCCACATGTGGCATTCTAAGCTTCAGTTTGCCATGTTCTGCAATATGCTGCTCCATTTCTGTCTTGGTTGCAGGAAATGGCAATCTGAGCATAACTTTTGTTGCGGTGTCTCTTCCTAATAACTCAACCGTTTTGAAAATCTTGGACCAAGGTATGTAAACGCCGTGTTTAAAATTTAGATACACTTTTTTGAGTTTCCACCTAGTGCGTCTTAAATACTTCAGTTCCGATAAGTAATTCACGTCAAGAGACAATTCCTTTAGATTTGGTATATCTTCCGAAGGTATTTCCCATTTACTCAGCTTATCCTCTCTGATAATTTCCAGCATTTCAATGTGTCGATTTTGCTGTAAGAGCTGGTCCACAATTTCGATATGTAAATTATCAGTTTTCAAAAATCTTAATCGATTCAATGTTGGCAAGGGTTTTTCCTGAATTTGGCGTTGAAGTCGTCGATACTCAGCGCGTTCAAGGTCTTTGTCGTAATCACCAGTATACTCAATCCTCAACGTGACCAGATTTGGCATATAAAACAAAGCAGTTCGGAGTTTCAAATATGCTTGCGACAAGCTGAGACCAAACCCTTGCTCCAGAAATAGGTTGCAGTGCCAAATATGTGCTACGTAGTTTCCCAAAAAACTGTTGAACATGTCAAAGTATATTACGTAGGAATTAATCCCCATAGAAATGTCGTTTGAAAGAAACGGGCTTCTTTTTGTCTGAAGATGAGACTTATCGAAGTGGCTACTAAACTTCTGAATTCTCGATCTGTGAATCATGTCATAACGTTTTGTCCAGCATCCACTAATTGTATGAATATGTGCACAATATCTCGATTTCCATTTGCAATTAATAAGCTGACAACGGATTGCATCCTGCTCCATTCTAAAATTGGTTTCCATGTTTTGATAAAATGCGTCAATGCCTTGACACCAAATTTGGCATACTTGACGCATTTTCAGAATCACTGAAAATGGACAAATCTTCCGCGAATTTCCCGAAGCTAGACGATATTTTTTGAGCGTGAAGCTCCGTTTGTTTTCTTCATACACGGGATTAGTTTTGGTTTCGTACTGGATTCCTAAGACCTTCCACACTGGGGGAAATAAGAACAGGACACGTTTTTGTAGCAAAAGATTCCTGAAGAATAGACTGGAATTGGATATTGTAGCAACGTCGTCCACATTTTGCAGTTTACCCAATATAATGAGCCAGATCTGGAAAGAAGATTAAATTATTAAAACCGGTGATAAACAGATTGCAGTAATATTCCGCCAGTAATATTTTTGTAAATATATCTCATTTGTGTTTTACCTCCTGTGGAAAAGTAGTGAGAAGCTTTGTGGCATCATCCGGAACAAAGTTAGCCCTGAACTCACAAATCCTAGAATTTGACGCACTTGGAGGGTTTAAATTTTCGACATTTTGTAATTGCTTCGGCTTTTTGCAAAAATTAGGCTTGTTAGTGTTGTGCTGTTTTTCTGATCTTTTTGGCATTTTTCTAAGAGTATGTTTAGATAATTGTAGCAATCACAAGGAGTTTTTACACTAGTTGCACGGTCTAGTGTAGTTCAAGGAAAGAGACGTATTTTAATACGGCTAAAGATATGTTCCTGTGTGTGTAGAATGCAAACAGAAAAAATTTTCCCAGGAAAAAGGCCCACTTGGGAGCTGCCTTTGTCCTCTTAATGTATAAACTTGAGAGGAGGTGACTGAGTGACTGAAAGCAACTATAACACATGACTAAGGTTTGCTTTGCTAACTTGTGCATTTCATGGTAGCGGGTACATTATTACACTATGCGGAATACACACAAAAAGACTACCTACCTACATTTCTTGACAACAATTACAGTTGTGTTGTAAGTGAAATGCATGCAGTGGTAATTTCTTTCAATGACCCAAAGTTTATGTAAAGTGAAAATGGCAAAAGTATTATCCAATAAGTTGCTTGCTATCGTTCAGTTTATATACATTGAATTTCTGTGTACAGTGGCGTATATTAAATAAGGTACAATCTTTAGGAAATCTATCCAGACCAAAGCAGATCCTTTCTCGGCGATAGAAAAATATAATGTCCAAAAGTAAATCTCCGCCGCAGTTCCAACTGCAGGCTTGTACGTAGGTTCTTTCCACTTGGACTTAATATTTTATTCATTTTTAGTAAAGCGAGAAAAGGTAAAGCCATTTTGTACGTACTCATTGCGCGGGTTTAGTAAAAAAGATAATGAACAAGGAACCCTGTTTGAAAAATTGTAGCAACAGGAAAGACATTGTAGTATTTTCTGACAGCCAAGGTTTATCAGGGTAAGCACCCAAAATGAGCATTTGCGTGCGTGTGTTTCAAAATGAATAAATGAATTTTGTATGAAGTCAGTTTTTGGTATTATGAGACAAAATCAAGTTTTGTTGTTATTATTTTTTCAGAAGTAATATTATATAATTTATTGCAAACAGCTCAAAACAAAATACACCAATGAAAAACTGCGTCAATCATATTTTTATACACAAAGACTACGTGAAGTAACTATTGACCTTTTAAATCGCAAGTCTTGCTTCGAATCCAGACAATAGAAAATTACCTGAATTTATTTGGTAAAAAATTATACATTCCTATAGATTAGAACACTCAAAAATTCGACGTGGGTAAATTTAGTTTCTAATTGCAAGCTTCTTAGTGTAAAGTCACCTTTTTTTCTTTTAACTACAGTTACTTCAACTTGCTCTAGATTAGTTTAAATTAAGAAAATGTTGTCATTCATAAATCAGAAGGTGAATTGATAATAAGGGTTTATGGATTGTTACCAATCTAGTTTTCTGTGATGCACATTGTAATGAACAAAGACAACACT
This sequence comes from Entomobrya proxima, assembly GCA_029691765.1. Classification (NCBI taxonomy): domain Eukaryota; kingdom Metazoa; phylum Arthropoda; class Collembola; order Entomobryomorpha; family Entomobryidae; genus Entomobrya; species Entomobrya proxima. Next base: position 49,895,241 of record CM056169.1, read on the forward strand.
TTACTGTCGCCGACGACCCAAAAGAATGATATATCCTTTCAAAATGCTTAAAAACTACATTTTGATATCATAATCCAGTCCCATTGTATTGCATGCATTGCGTGATTCCAAGTCCTAATGTTAGGTAAAGTAACTTTTAATTCAAACACAAGTAAGCCATTCGATTATCTGAATTCAAAACCTATTTTGTGAACTGTCGTTTTTTGTATGTTTCTAATAAAAATAAATATGTTTATAAACTCGCGTTTTTAAGTACCCCGTGAGGAATTGCAAAAGTTCACTTTGGGTACTAAAATCTGACTATAATCCCTACATTTATCCTGATTACTGAATCAAAAATTGTTACTAAAAATGAAGTGACTAAGGGTATGCTAATTTAGATTTGTTAATAATTATTACACATTGTGTACCTCCAAAATTCACGTCTGTACACTTGACAACCATAAACATTTCCGGATTTATAATATAAGCAAAGATTCACTCCTATTTAAATTTTGAAGAAAGCTGCGTTTAAAATTTCTAAATTAAATCTGTACGCTTCCGTGAATAAAGTGGGGACGCACCTCAAAAATACGTGATTTTCGCTGTAAACCGCAGCTTTTAAGACATAAAGATGGTTACTTTGAAATCTTAATCTTATGTTGTAAAATACTTTTTTCTTAACTACTTTGTTAACAAAAAGCCTGCAGCGTTTAATTTTGCATTAAAACCTTCTCTATTTCATCTGTGTTTGAAAACTTGGGACTAGGTGCAAGTAAGGCGTGCAACGTGTATACGTGGATATATCTTAAATACCCAAGTACTACTTTGCTGTGAATCAATGTCATATACATTGAAGTGCGGCATACATGCGCTTCTATTTCAAAATTCAATTTATCCATAAAATAGATGTGCTTACATTAGAAAATTATATTAAGTTGTTTAAAAAAGTGAAGTACTGAACACTAAGATTTTTAAAAAAAAACCAGGCTTTGGTATAATCCACCGAACGTGGAATATCTGTACATGAGAGATATGTGAGTGGTATAGCTATAGAATTAATATTAGCTTGTGACTACGAAACGCATTTTAATTTACAAATTATTCTCACCATAAATCTTATTGATAAACGCCAGTGTTAATAAAAACCTAATTGTAATGGAAGTATTTATATATTAGATGCACCGGAACAACAATACACTTTGTTCGTGGAACTCTGGTTTAAAAAAGTAAATGACCTATTTAAAATAGGAAGTACCTATTCTAAATACAACCTATTTAAAAAGTTAAAATCCAATTTTCCAAGATAATTGAACGACAGGCTTTTTCGACAGAGAGGCTAGATGTATTTTCATAACCGATCTTACTATTCAAACGTTTCTATCAAAATTGGGTAAAAAACAAAAAAGGATGTTATAAAAACACACGGATAAATAACTACATTTTATGTCCGTGAAACATTACAGACTTAATGTAGAAAAAAATGCATTTTATACTTGTAAACTTGAAAAATGCCAGACAAACGATGATCTAATATGCCTGCTGTAGCATACGTGCGATTATTTATTATAGCTCTCAGGTATCCAGCTTCCGGATTTTAAAAACTGAAGGTAAAGTTTTTAGAAAGATGCTCCGACACATTTATTATGGAGGTAGTATACATATTTGTATCAACCAATATAATTTGAGTTCCTGTGCTTTCACTTTCATTTCAACAACATACCAACATACTAAACAACATGTAAGATCATAAAAGATACTAATTTCTGCTACCGAATCCTGATTTGATAAATAACAGTACTAAACGATATTAAAACTCAAGGGGTAACAAAAGACATGTAAGTGATGTCTGCTACTTATTTCTACAAAAAGATATGGTTCTGTTTGCTCTTGTTACAAGTACGCTAATTGTTACATGTATTGTTTTGCAACCTGTCGCTAAAACTTATATGAGTTTATGAGTTATACTCTACCAGTGTAACTTAAACTGGGTTTTGAAAACTTTAGTCTTATGATATACGTTCCTGCAGGAACACTTTATTATCAATTAGCGATTTTACCAATAATCGAAACTAGCCTCACATAATTAAAATTAACTCCTTTTTAAGAGGTTTTAATCCAATTAAAGTACATTTTTAATTGGTGCATTTTTACTTAATGATGTTTAGATGATGCATCATCTATACAGATAGTACTTACATACATCTTATAAGATTTCGCATTCCTTCAGAATTTGCCTATTTCAATCATTGACCTACGTGATGCTTATTAAACTCATTGCTTAAAATATTACTTTTCAACGTATTAACTTTCCAAGTTAAACTTTGTGAAGTTAATGCTACATTATACTTCAATGTGCTATGAAAGCGGACATTGCAGAAACGTATTTTCGTAACAATTCTATGAAATTCAGCCTTGATTCATTCAAACTTATTCAACCTTAAAGCCCTCCTCCTTGTTATGGAGACATTTTTGAAATTCCGATATCTCGGAACATTTAAGCTTTATTGAACTACAGTATTTTTTAACATTTAGTACAACTAATAGTTAACAATATTCAAATAAACTAAGAATCATTGGTGCCTTTGTATCCTGTGCTGTGAAGTTCTTGTTCGGCTTATGCTCGAACCCCATATCATGAATTTCCCGATCATGCTGCCATTTAAGTGGTGATATTTTATCAAATAGTATTGAAACCTTGGGGTAAACTGTGTGGGTTTTGTAGATTGGACTACCCTGCCGTACATGAATCCCAAAATGTTTCGATGCATCTTGCCAGCGGAACATTTGGAGCATGTTTGGATTTTGGTCTAGATCTTAGAAATTTATTTTTGTAAGCAAATTGAGGTCTAGATTTTGCTCGCTGCTCCTAATCCTTGACTAATGGTTGGTGCTTCCAGCTTAGTGCAGGCTTTGATGCCCAATTTCTGAGCTTTAATTTGATCTAGCGTTTGTGGACTAATGTTGAGTTTGTTGGCTGCAGCACTAATTGAGGTAGACGGCTTCTCGTCGAACAACTTTGAAGTCGTCTTCAAGCTTCCTAAGAAAGCCTGAAAGCCACCGTTACAACACGTCCTTCAGAGATCTTGCACCCTGATTTTTTTGTAGTTATATATCCCTGAATTATTTTGTATATACCTGTCTGGCGCTTACCTTCTCTACAAAATCACTGCTTTTCACTGCTTTGGTCTTTGACCAGTTGGAGAAATTTTCGACGTGGGATATAGCCCGTTTTACAAACGCTTCATTCTTCCGCGATTTAATGGCGATGCGTTATTTTTGGAAAACTGAAAAATGCATTATGTAACCACAGATGAATGAGCTATCAGATGACGCATTCAATTTTATATCTCTTGCGTTCATATGCATTTTATCTCTAGTTGCATAAATGTCTCCATAACAAGGAGGAGGGCTTTATTTAACTCAGTAACATACCTACATTTTATGTTCCGGAAACAGCAGCAGCGTTACGAAATATAAAACTCACTGCTTAAACTTTCTAAGACATTTCAAAAACTGGGACCTGAATGATAATCCTATGTGTCATTTTCTGATTTAGTTGCTAATTTCCTGTCCTTCCAGGGTTTTCAAAAATTCACAAAAAAACTCAATTGGCTATTTGTAGAGATTAGACGTCTAATTTGCACTCTGAAGATTCAGGCTGAAATTAGAACACAAAAGTCAATAAAATTAACAAACTTAACTTGGTAAATATAATAAATTCTTCTCTATTCACACAATGAGAATTTCTACTTACCACACAACAATCGGATGGGTACACATCGTAGTGCCATCTATTTTGCCGTGGAGCCCACGCTGATATCAGGAGGTTACTGGAAAATATTTTCTCACAACCATAACAGAATTTAACCTGAAACTGAAACCAATAATCGTAAATAGGAAAGAAAACTCTATTAACACTGATGTAAACTAGAAAACAAGTATATTTTAAATCGAAAGAAAATGCAATATTTGTTTAAATACCAAAATTAATTTACCAAACGTGTTTCCGGACTAACCAAAAATATGGTTTCTAAAATAGTGATATACAAGCAAGTCTAACCACCTCCAGCTAAGAGCGGGCCGCGATGCGCCACCGCTCTCGTTTGGGGCTAATCGTTAAATGAAGCTCACCACGACAGAGAGAGTAGAATGTTTCAATGATGTCTTCGATAAAATATACCGTCGTTGTCGCAGTCTAATGAATACATGTTGTCGCCATTAACATTTCTGTCGGTTTGTTTGCGAGTTTTTTTTATTAAGGTACGTTTTATGAAACCACTTCAAAGTAGGCCTGTGCAGCAGCCTTTAAAAGGGGCAGCTTTCACACAGCTTCCTTACACCGAACCCTTCATAAATGCGTGTTCAGTGGAGCGTAAGAAAAGGAACAACATTTCTGTATCTAATCCTTAGCCGGTTCTGGTTAACAAAAAATCCTAAGGAATATCACAATTTGAAGAAAATGTTGGGATTTTGACATTCCGGGCTGTAGAAAGAATTTCTGATTTTGAGAAGTTGGTTTTCTAGAAATCACAATATTATCTTGCCAAAAACACAAGGAAAAGATCGTTTTAAAAAATGCTGTGTTATTTAAGCGGCTAAAGTGAGCTTGAAAATACAACAATTTTTTACACTGACTTTAATCCATGCTACTTGACCCCAGTTGCTGCAATTGAGTGTAGTATGGAATAGTTATTTTAATATTAACCAGATTAAGTTATGGCTTTGATTTCATTTTAGTAGTAAAAATATGCATTGCATGCAGCAAGTACGAATAAGGTGATTACATTGATGACTTATAAATTGATATTCTTTATTCTGTGAACCAATAAATAAGTTTTGGGTAAACTCTGCTTTAAAAGTTCATACTTATTCTACTTATAAAACAATTAAGTATTTTGTTCTTAAAACTGAACATTTTCATAATGTACTTTCACAATTACCTTCACATTTATTGCTTTATATAACATAATACGTTGTTTGCATATACATTTCGCAAAATTGGAAATAACAGTTGACAATTGGTAAGCACAGCTAGACTATGACGACATATTTTAGTGTTTTTGCTAAATAAAACTATGAACTATTCAACGAAAATCAGTACTTTCTTGTATTGGATTTTTAAAGGTAATCAATGACAGACTGAGAAAATTCTATTAAATATTTAAAATGCGTGATGTTCGACTTATCCAATTCTTGAAATGGTTACCCTGTTTCAATACTTCCTAAAACAGTGAAAGCTTTTAAATATATGGCTTATCTTAAATGTGATATTTTTACAATTGGGTTCAAGGTGTTTTAACCACTGTCAGCGTTCTACTTTAGTAATAAACCTAACCAATTATAAGAGGAAAAATATACCCGCCCATCATGCCTTGTCCTTTTCATCAAATTATAAATGCAAGCACATGTTAGTGACAGAAATTTTTGAATCTGCGACTGTGGTTTCTTCTCTCTATCCGTTGATTTCTAGAATATGTATTTTTGTTTTGACATTTTACAGTTTTACACATTTATTCTTTTTCAAACAGAAATTTGATAAGGATTGTTTATATACTCTCAATTAGCAATTTACCTATATCCGACAAATCGCAAGACTTTATGAGATTTTGAATGTCTGCCCATCTTAAAATGTGAATAATTGCTTACCTATTTTTATGAAGTTTTTTCAACGCATATAAAGAAAACAGCTTTACATTAAGCTTCTCAGTATTTGTTTGTTTAAAATCAAATTCTTTGAGAATTTGATTTTAAAAAGTTGGATTGCACAAATCTGTCAGCAAACATCTAATGTCTAAGCACAAATCCCCTGTATTTTTTGTTGAATTTCCCAGGTGTATTAGCTTGAAAATTAAGCATTCAACTTTATCCTTTCCATAATAACAATCGTACGGCTGATCGGATTTATATTATTAAACTTGTGTTTTTACTACTTTTACCCAGAACGTGACAAGATATAATTAGATAACTAACAGGATCATTTTAAGTTTTCCATTACAAGTAAAAAACCTACGTTTAAATTTTCAACAGCAAAATAGTGTTATATATAATTTTGTATAATCCTATATAAAACATTGTTAATAGAAATTGTGTAATTTCAGCAATAATTTTTTATACCTTTACAAGCATCTGTTGCAAAACTTATTATAAAGTATGGTACGTGACCCTTAAAAGTTAATGCCTACTATAAAACCAATACCAAAAGAACCAAAAGCATTCCAAAAAAACAATTAAGAAAGCAATTAAAATGTTTAAATAAGTTTTCCTGTTTTGCCAACTAACATTTTAGGCAGAAAGAAATTTAAGTCACAACAAAGTATATTTACTGCTCTTGCTATTTGTTCAATCACATTATTAAGCGTTCCAGGAAGCAATTAAACATCTATAGCATAAACTCTCCTTACTTTCTCATTAATATCTATATATCAACAGTCCTGGTCGCAAGCTAGTCAACCAAATCAACTAAACACCAATTAATTTGAGGGACCTACTCCTTAAAAATCAAGGAGTGTCCAGTTAACCAATTTTCTGAAATTGATTAATTGCCGCTTTTAAATACCTTTTAAATCGGCGTGAGCTTCCAACTTTTTACATGATTGATTTGCAAATTTTTCTACACCACCAATTCCAATGGATTTTTTAAAACCATCAAAAATATAAGTGCTGATTCTATGCTTCTACTCATGTTATAAAAACAAGAAATTCCGACACGTAAATTTTGAATGTAAAAACTATCTGAAGGCTGGCAAAACTGATACTTCCTCATAGCGTTTTAATAACGGCTAAAAACAATACTTGAACTTAAAATTAAAATGTATTCGTTTAGATCAGGCTAGTGTAGTGCCCAGTCATGAGACCAAAATTTGCTAACCAGCAAATTAGCGTTTTGTGTCGTATTACTGCTTACTCCTTGTGCTAGGAACACCTAGTTTGCATGACTGTTTTCAAACCAAAAGCATTTTTGGTGTTGAAAAGGAGATCGAAAGGCAACAAGAAATTGAAGAATCTTAACTGACCCGTGCAATTCACAAAGTGTTAAGTTAATTAAAATAGCCAAAGATTTATATTAAACCATTTTAGTTGCCCGTTTTAAATACATTTAAAAACGACATGTGTCCTAATTTTTGTACACAAAAGTGGTTGGCACCTTTTAACACCAATCAACCTAACTCAATGACTTTAATTCTCTAAAAAATATTTTGGCTGAGAACAAGTATAGATACTTCTAAGCTTACCTAACTTAGTAAGGCCTTTCATAGTTGGACAGAAGGTCAGAAACTCTAGAGCGTAAAAACTTCTATTATTATTTCTTGTATTCAACGCTACATTCTGAGTACCCCTAATTTTTTTGGTTAGTTTACGTGCACAAAGATCCTGTTGAAGACACCGTGACCGCCTACAAATTGAAAAAAAAGATAAATAAATTAAATATCCGGTAACGTTTTCTTAACAGTTTATAAAATACACTTTTTTGAAAAGATTAAAACTTACATTTCTCTGTCTGGTTAGTGTTATATTCATTCTTCAATCCACTACAGATTTCACAGATATGGTCAACTTCACAATCTGGCATCACTTTGGTTTTAAAGTAATTCATTTCTGGAAGCCTGGCTAGTTTTTATTATTCCGTACACCCTAAATTGGAAAATATTTCAATAAAAGAATATAGAAATATTTCTTCTTTAAAAACGATTTTGCAGTAGTGCAAATTATGGTAACTAAAGAAACTAAAATTCGTATCGGTAAATTGGTTAAATAAATTTGTAAAAATATTTACGTTGCAAGAATCGGATTGAATGCTCTAACAAATTGATCACCTATACCACTATGGTATATACTCCTTGCAAGTACGTTGCATGTAAGTCACTTAAAGGCCTTAGCGCTAGTAAGCGCACAACCGCTCTCTTTGAAAGCATTTCACTGAATAAACTCAGTGCAGTATGGGTTAGCTGAAAAAGGCACACAAAAAGTGTTACACTATTACATTCTGATGAGTAATAATTTTAAGGAAAGGATTCAATGTGAAATGAGCTATCTACCTAAAGGGTTTTTCTAGCCCTGCGATAATATCAATCAGATAAACAGGATGAAATGTGTTATAAGCTATGAATAGAACAATTCTACAAACCGTTATTACACATAGAGTTTTCTACTTTGAACATATAAAAACGTTCATTCATATTCAGTGTGTTTTTATAACTATATATGCATGAGTCATACCTTGCATTTTTGGTGCAAACAGTCACGCACTCCAGATCATGAGTGGAAGGTTTTTGTAAGGATTAAAATCGAAATGACAATCGCTAGCGTGTTTGAATTATACGTTTTGGTACAAACCGACATACACAGCAAGTACTAAAATTTAAAAAAAGTAAATACGTAGCACGGGAAATAAAATCACACAATAAGGCTCTATAACATAAAGAGAATTTCTGTTCTGCTCTGGTGTTTGTTTTCCTTTCGTATTATAACAATCTAACACAAGAAGAAATGACATGAAGAAATATGCAGTCAGTCTTTACATTTTTATAAATAAACACTTGAGGTTTGGTATGGTTAGAATGCATTCTCAAGAAAATCCAGCTTATTCGTAAATTATGTGTTATGTGTCATAATCTAGCGAAGTTGCATTGTGTTTTAAGAAAAAGTACACAGCAATGAACCTTTTGTTTAACAAAAATACCATTAGGGAGCCTTAGATACAAACTAGATTTTAAGTTGCAATGCATTTGTCTGCTTGGATGTATTAAACAATTACTGAGAATGTCTGGTAAACAATTCGTCTTATTGTTTTATGTAAGTACCTCATTAAACATGCTTTGTGTTCAATACTGGCTCAAAAACTTCATAAATATACAATTCTTTATGTTCAAATGCCAATAAGATGTACTCCTTTTCAGCGATGAACAATGGCCATGTAGTGTGAATATCTTGGAGAAAAACATGCAGGTATGCTAGCAATTGATTTTGTTGTTTAACATTTTACCATGTCAAAGAAATAAAAAATTGATCTACAACGATACTTTACCATAGAAATATATAATAGCTATGCTATACCATATTTTCTAAAAAAACCAGCATCTATTTATGATCAGTTCAAAGCATCCTGAAATTCAGATGTTCGCTATCTAAAGACTAATGCAAACTGTATGGGTTGCAAATTGTTTTTACTTTCTGAACAACTGTCAAAAAGTCAAAATTACTTTCAGCGCATATAATTAATCGCAACTTGATTATGGATTTCTTTAAATATGTTAGAGAAAGTGGTCTGCTGCAAAGTTGGGGCGACTGGTATGCGTGGCGTGAAAGATTAAAAATTGAGTTACTTGATAAGAACCTGAATGGCAACGAAGTGATCTCTGTTGGGGACTTTATAATGTTGGAACACATGTTGGGCATTTACCTGCTGCTTGGTATATTATGGGATCATTGCAATCTGCATTCTACTGATTGAAATGAACTGAAAATAAAAAACATTATTTAAATAACAATTGCACTCCATTAGATACTTATTAAAGTAGCTTTATATAAATGCTACGTATGCCTGAATGTGTCCTTACTGAATGTGGCATTGTATATAGTAAGTTCCAATTTGGAACTTCCAAACTTTATGGAAAATGCAAGTGCGCATAACACCAACGAAATTAACTCGTTCTAAAAATACTACTTGTTAATTTTTAAGAGAAAGTGTAGTTTATTTAATGTCATATAATCTTTTGCATGCGTATAGTTAGATTTGCGGAAATGTTAGATTTAAATAAATTCTCAAACCATACCCTCAATAATAATGCTGATTTAAAAGATTCAATACAAATGTTGGGAATCCCAACTTGGGATCTTCACGTTATGATACCCTATGAATGTTTTGTCCTGAGATGTAATTTACATGCCAGCATAACGGGCTCCTTCGAATGCTTGTACACCAATTCAATATTTACTTAGTTCACACAGCTTACAATAAAAATACAGTTTACAATTATTCAATAATTGTTTTATTTAATACTATTTACTTGTAATAAACTTTAACACTTTATACTTTTAAATATTATGCTGCATAAAACCATTGTAACTATTTTAGATTTCGAGGACAATGCATCAACCAAAACTTAGGTATCAAATGCCCGTAAATAATTTAAATAGTTTTACACATCCAAAAACCTTATACACGTTACAGACTCCTAATCTTTAACCCATATTTTTAGCTTTTGCTAATTTTTCATTGATAAAACTTCAATGGAACCAATTTGCATCAGTACTAAACTATTAAAAATAAAACACTAGAAACTGATTCTTTTTTTCATACCCAAGCACAAGAACGTTATTACAAATTTTGTATACTAATAACATAAAAGGTAACAATCTTATGTCCGTATTGGCATTACTGGCTTTGCAGCATGTGCCTTGATTGAACTAGCATCATTATAAATCAGTTAAATTAGAATATCCACTACAAGGTTAGATTTTGCCCATACATTCAAACACTTGAAATAATTAACTTCAGTTTCGACCAACCCTTGCATGTTGCACTGCAAAAGAATTTACTAAATGGTTTTTACAATCATGAAAACGTTGATTAGATACTCTGTAGTAGCCTACATCCCTGTCATAATAATAACAATTTTTCAGTTTGGGAAACAACGTCCAAATATTTGATTCTTTCAAGTTCCTGCAGAACGAGTAAAATTTCACAACATCTTCATTTTGAATGAAATCTTGGTCCTGTGCTGCCCTGAAACCATACCACACTCGCAAATGCTCTAATGAGTTGCTCATTGGCAAAACAAAATCCAGTGAAAGGAATTGGTTCGAGTCCAACAAAAACATTTTTAGGTTTGGTAAGTCCAAGCAAGGTAAAACCTTCATTGCGGTGTCATTGTGACCAGATGAAATTTCAATCCGTAGCTCAGTTAGTGTTGCAGCCCACCGTTTTTTCAAAAGTTGAAACAATTTCTCCCAGTCAAAGTTAATTGAGCCAACACGAATGTGTAGACCTGTTAATGACCAAGTAACGTTTGCCGTTTCAAACTGAACCAAGCTTTCGTTATCTTGAAGGTCGAGAGCAAGCTGAGTCAAATTTGTCATTTGAATCGGATACACCAAATGGTTCATTTTTGTCCAGCGGTAGTCTGCTTTTAGAACAGTTACGTGCGGATAACTGCGCAATAGTGCATCAAAGACGGATTCCGGAATATCGCATAGTTCTAAACGCTTAAGAGAAACCAGTTCTGGAAATACACAGGATTGCATATGTAACTTCAACGCTTCAAGTCCTTCCTTTGATAAACCCCCAGCACCAGGTCCTATCGTAAGTTCTTTAAGATTGGGCATAAGATGTAGCATTTTCCGCAATTGTTCATAACACAAAATTGCATCTTCAGGTAGGCGGGTACAAGGCTCTACTAATATTGACTTAAAGTTTACAACGTGGTGTCCATACATCCTCAAAATTTGCAACAGTTGCAGAGCAAAAGGATTTCCATTCCTTCGATTGTTGTAAAAGATTTCAACGACCCTTCCAAGGAACGGATTTCTGTTTTTGGAGGCGTAAGCTTCATCAAAATGTTGCAAGAATGCCAGAGGGTCCTCCCTTCTTGCAAAATATATGGTGTTTCCTTCATATGGCCGGCAGCCGGATTCATAGTAATGATGGGGTTTAACCAGTTTACAATTCGTAGCAAAGCTATTTAAAACCGAGTCAACTCCGGCTTCCCAATACTTACACACCAACCGACAATTCAGTAAAATTGGGTGCACTTCCTTGGCTGTTGCTGGAAATTTGGCAGCAAATATTTTGATAACTTCAGGAAACAGGATTTTTGTTCTTAGAAGTTTGAGCAGTTCTCCGAAAAAACGGGAAGATTTTTCAAGATTTGAAAAATCATCAGGTTTGCCAACTTGGTTAAAGATTTTCAGCCAGATCTGTAAAACACGGAGAAGCAAATTATTATATTGGAGATTCTTCTGGACTTTGTATGTATCAAAGTTGTTTGTATCAAACCTCATTGGGAAAAATAGCCGAAATCCTTGTTGCCTCTGAGTCTGTCTCTTGGTTAACAATTCCAGGAATTATCTGAGTCGCCGGTAGATCGACAATTGCAGATTTATTTTCTGAAGTACTGTCTGAATTAAATTGTTTCTGATTTTCCATGATTTTAGTGTTACTTGGTAGATAATTCAACTTGTTGCAAAACATTTGTCTTTGTAACACGTTAGAACCTTTAAACTGGTGTTTGTATTGCCGAGACTTCAATATGGTTCGACCTCTCTGGATGTAAAAATAAGACTTTAGAAGATACACGGATGAAAGTACTTATTTCTGATGAACTTTAGTATGGTAAAAGTAGCAACTTTTGAGCTTATTTGCTTCGAGTGTAGCCGTAGTGTAATAGCTTCAAGTTTCAAGCAGCAGGTTTACATACAAAGTGAAACGATTTCTTTTAGACGTGATTGGTTCATTATAGACGATACAGTACCAGGAAAAAAGCTTACCGTATTAAGACCTTTTCCAGAAAAGCTTTAAGCTTAAGAAGTGAATTTTGCCTTTTCTATTGTTCTCACTATCGCACATCAAAGACAAGAAGCAACGATTTAATATTTTACAACCGGTTGTGTGGAATATTTTTATAGACAAGTGCACGTATCCAAATTTCCATTTGTGTTCATATTCCTATGAATTTTAAATGCCATAACCTGTAGGTTCTAATTTTCATGGGCTATCTATTCAAAACGGATTAACATTCCCCTTATTGTATGGCTGGTTAAAATAAAAATTATTGTGAACAAAGACATGAATGACTATAGGTTGAATGAATGAATAATAATGAGAAAAAATAATGGGATTTTTACTTTAAAAATTGTTGTGTACTTTTCCAAAAGTACACGCATATGGACTTCACACGTAAAAGCTGAAAAATGTATGCAAGCTCAACATATATATATTGCTTAGGGATTGTTGAAAGCACACCGCAGTTTTCGTATTCTGCACAGGGTGCACCCTTGTACAAATCGATAATCTCTTTTTGTTCGTTGGACTGTTTAATCAGAGTCGCATGCTTTCTTGTACGAATACCACTGCAGATACATGCACCATACAGAATTCCCCAAACAGTAGTTTTATTATAATCAGATAGTTTCAATGCGTGGCTATGGAATGTTCCTAAATAATGTCTTTTAGGTACGTTTTCTGTACAATCTTAGAAAGACAGCAAAACCAAAAAAATGAGCTTATCTAAAAATGGAGTAGATTGTAAATGAAAAAAATACCTTTTCTTAAATTTATAATCTTTGCATTGAGCTTATTTGAAAATATACCAACAATTTATGAAAATTTAGATACATATTTCTGCTTCACTTGATTAGACATTAGTAAGTATACCCTACACACAATTGCTACACCAAAATGCATCGATGGTGGGATACCTCTTTTAATGTCTAACCCTTTGTGTCCATGGCCGTGGTTATGAAAAGTTAGAGCCGTCCGTCCGCTCGTGCGATATTTCGGTAAACTTTTCCTTGATTTCTACGAAACTGGGCATAGACCTGTGCAATGCTGATACTCAGCTTTGAGCAACGTCTCAAAATGCAAGCTCAAGGGTGTCAAACAAGATGATGTCATAAGTTACAATATTGCTATCTTACTTCAGTAAAATTAGAATAATACATCTTACGTTTGAATTCTGTGACAGAGAGAAACCATTGCTTTCGACTTTCTGGATTTACTAATTTTTTGAGTTGGCCAATATGGATACTAAAAAAGCGCGTTTTAACTTTATGGCTGGCTGTGTAAAAATATTAATTTGTTCAACTTGAGCATTGCTTTGTAAATAAAAATGCTGCATTGCTTGTATATCTGGGACAAACAAATGCTGCACATGCTGCTGTTCTATTTATTCGTATGAACCCTGCCAAAGCCAAATCATTTCTGCACTGCATTTTCTCTAGGACGTTTCTGTACACGTTGAGGTACGCACAAATGAATCTGCCAATAACCTGACCAACGTAGATGCATGAAATTAAAATGAATTAGAGTTTTGTGCAATATCAGACAACATGCACTTTAAATTTATAAGAGCAGGAATTACTCACAAAGTCTAATTTGATAGCAAATTTCTGAAAAGTCCTGGTCAAATGGATGTCTCAGAAAGTATAAGAAATCCGCAACGATTTTGAACTAAAAGAGTAAAAAGACTATGCCTGCTATAGTGTCAAGAATATTGACGCGGGAGACTTTATTGAAATTATGGCTTGGAAAGTATTTGTCTGAAAATAAAAAATTGATAATAATTTTATTGAAAATTTTGTTTATTGGTATCCGAGCACAAGCACAACTGACGAACAAACGGAGACAACGCTTCTGGTAGAGTTAGTTTAATGTGGTTCAAAAGTATTCAAATACTATTGATTTATTTTTGTCAATCAAAAAATAAATTTGTCTGTAAATAAATACATAAATACATACATCTTAAACATTAAATTGTGTAGGGTCTATTTTCTAAAATTGATCAATTTTAGAAAATATAGTAATTTCTCCTGTTTTTTTAATTCAGTAAAATATTTTATGAAATATGATTTCGTTTTACTATAGCTAATTTAATTACCATCTAAATATACTAGAACATTGAGCTTGGCTTTTTATTAAAATTTAGACTTAACTTACATCGAAAGGAAAATTAATGTTTTAGCTCCAGCTGTTATACAAATAAAAATATGTTGGACTATAATTAGAAAAATAAATAAATTATTTTTTACCCATTACTAGTAACACTAATACGTGCATAGCTTCTAATTTGATTAAAAATAACAAGGACAATTAGCAAACTTGCTTCATTGGAAAATTGATAAGGTAAACTATATGGTTCATGAAATGAACTTTATGTTATATCATGGCATATTTGTCTACGCATTTCAAATCTTTAACACCTTAATAATGTATAGGGCTTTGCAAACCATATACTTGTTCAAATTATGCATTTACATTCTACGCTACGCTACTCATTGGAAACACCAGCAATAATGCATTCCCCTTTTTTTGACCCCTGTCTCGACAAGTAGTTCCCCTCAATAGGTTTTCCAGTTGCAATTTCATCCTCTTCATTCCCATGTTTTGACTTCACATGATTTCTCCAGTTGTGCCGATGTGCATATTTTGCACCGCAGTATTGACACACAAACGGTTTTTCTTTTGTATGCGTTCTTTCGTGGCTCTCAAGCTTATACTTATCCGCAAATTTTCGTCCACACTTTTCACATTGAAATTTCCATTGATCTGGCCCCAAATGATATTTTACATGTTCTCGTAAGCCCCTTCTCTCATTAAAGACTTTACCGCATTTTTCGCAAACATGGCTTTGACTGTGAAGCCTTTGTATATGATCCTTTAACTTTTTCGCATTTTTGTAAACTTTGTTGCAGTCTGCGCATTTTGCAGATTCCTGCCTTTGCTTGCAAGTTTCTTTGTGTGTATCACATTTTTTCTGACATACAAATTTCCTTGGACACGTATCACATTTGTAAATACTGCCACCAAACAGGTCATTGTCGGGATGTTGCTTCTGTACATGCTTTCTTAAGTTGCCCCAGTTTTTAAAGGTTTGATGACAAATCGGACACTGCTTGTCTTTGAAATGAACATGGTTGGTATGTGCTGACAGTTTCAATGGTGTGTCAAAACTGGCAGGACATTGCATACACTTGTAGGGTAATCCACTTTGTTTAATTTCACGTTTCGGGCAGCGTGTCATATGTTTCGTTGAATCTTTTTTTGCAAAACAATTTCTGTCACAATACTTACATATGAAAGGTAGTTTTTCTAAATTCAAGTGTTTCATCAAGTAATGCCTAAGGTAACATTCTCTTTGACTGTATTTTGACGGGCACGTGGCACATTGAAATCCTTTCATTTTGCTAGATTTTCCTTTAGAACCTGCTCCGTGTTCTTTGTATTCATGGCTTGCCAAGTTGGGTGCGTATTCAAAAATTTGCTTGCAGAAATTACACTGAAACTTTCCGTGATAAGTTTGATGAACTTTTAATTGAGAGTCAGCGTCGAATCGTTTGTTACACTGAGGAATAGAACAAACGTGCGGGCGTTGCAAACGCATTTTTGCCAAAGATTTGGTTTTGCTAGTAGATTGAGTGACCACATTTCCATCGTCACTTTCACTTTCATGTGATGATGTGCTATCGCTGTAGTGCGATAAGTTATCATTAGAGCAGGATGAGTCTAAATCTGTTTCCGGATCCGAGTACTTTTCTTCTTTGATTGGTTTTTTCGGCCTTTTTGCTCGAAAGTTGTATGGTATGGGTAAACCGTCTAATGTCGCGTCCGTTTTTGTTTCAATTTGTGATGTCGTATTGATTAAAGAGTGCTTTGGAGTTTTTACGTGCAATGATTTGGGTGTTTGAC